>NW_008995702.1:0-10329 GCF_000313855.2 Musa acuminata subsp. malaccensis
TCATCAAAATCCGAGATTCAATATCTACTACTCCATTTTGTTGAGGATTTCTTGGAGTAGCAAAATTGTGGTTGTATCCATTAGATTCACAAAATTCTTCAAAATCATAATTTTAAAATTCACCACTGTGATCACTTCAAATTGATGAAATCATAAAACCCTTTTAATTTTGAACAAGTTTACAAAACTTAGAAAAATGCCTAAAGCAATCACTTTTGAGTGCCCAAAAGTAAGTCCCAGTATATCTACTATAATCATCCATGATGACAAAGGTGTATTTGCTACCTCCTAGGCTTGATGTAGTAATTGATCCGAACAAGTCCATATGGATCAATTGCAATGGTTTAGAGGTGCATATTTGATTCTTTGGTTTGAAACTACCTTTTATTTGTTTTTCTAGTTGACATGCATCACACACATTGTCTTTAATGAACTTAATATAAGAAATTCTTCTTACAAGTTCTTTAGATGAGATTTGAGATATTAGTTTCATGCTAGCATGACCTAACTCCTATGCCAAAGCCAAGCATCATCATTCAAAACTGAAAAACACATTTCATTGCAAATATCATCAATGTCGATAGTGTATACATTATTTTGTTTTAGGGCAATCATAGATGTGTTTCTGTGTGGTTTTTCAATAATACAAGTATTGGATTCAAATACAATGATGTATCCTTTATCACACAATTGACTAATGCTCAAAAGGGTATGTTTTAAGCCATCAACCAACAAAACATCTCGAATAAAGAAGTTGGATTTGTTACCTATTGTTCCTTTGCCAATGATTTTACCCTTGTTGTTGTCTTCGAATGTGACATATCCTTTGTCTAGGCTAGTGAGGTTAGAGAATTGAGATAGATCTCCGGTCATATACCTTGAGCATCCACTCGCAAGGTACCATCTCTTGCTTCTAGCATGTGATGGTAAATATTTCTACAAAAAAGGGTGATTTTTAGGTACCCATTTGACCTTGGGTTCCTCAAAAATCAATCTACACAACTTATCATATTGTATTGAGTCATTTGAGGTTCCTTTAGGAACCCAAATCAATTTATGTTGATTATATTTCTTAAATGGACATATATACGTAACATATTCAAATTTGTAATAAAAGTTGCATATGTTTTGGGGTGAAACATGCAAGGTAGGGCCTTTAATAAAGATGGTTGGATTTTTATGAGTGTTACTCACAAAGCTGATTTCATCTCTTCTTTTATGAACGTGACCCTTATTGGCAAGGATCATGTTCAAGGACTTGCTACCAACCTCAAATTTTTCTAAGGTTTCTTTGACTAGCAAGTTTTCCTTTAAAGTATTTCTAATTGATCACATTTTGTGCAAGGAGTTAAACTATCATCATACTCAATTTTTAGTCTATCAAAATCACTAACAAGAGAAGCATGTTCCTTTTTTAACAATTTATATTTTTTACTAATTAATTTATATTAATCAAATAAATCATGAAAAGTGCATAGTAATTCATCAAAAGATAATCTTGCATTTAATGAACTGCTTACCTCATCTCCAATGGCCATTAGCGTATAGTAAGCAACTTGCTCGGTGTTGGTTTGCTCCTCTTCTTCGGATGCACTTGAGTCGTCCCACGTTGCTTTAAGAGCATTCTTCTTCTTTAGTTGCTTCTTCTTTGTTTGAGGACATTCACTTCTGAAATGTCCCAGCTTTTTGCATTCGTAACATATAACTTGTTCTTTATTGGGTTCAAATTTATTTTTAGAGTCATTTTTAAATTTGTTCCCTTTTATGAATTTTTTGAACTTTCTTGTCAAGAGTGCCAAGTCATCATCAAAGTCCTCATCACTTGAATTTTCTTTCAAGTGGTCTTCTTGAGTTTTTAGTGGCATATCCTTCTTGTTCTTTGGAATGTTGTTCTCAAGCTCTTCATGAGCATTACAAGTCAGTTGAATGGCCCGATTAGTTTTTCGATAGGAAAGTTATTTAAATCCCTGGTCTCTTGAATGGCCGTTACTTTAGGATCCCAACTCTTTGAAAGGGATCTTAAGATTTTATTAACAAGTTCAAAATTCAAAAAACTTTTACCAAGTTCTTTTAGACCATTGATGACATCCGTAAATCAGGTACACATATCTCTAATAGTCTCACTCAGTTTCATTCGAAACAACTCATAAGTATAGACTAAAAGATTAAATTTTGACTCATTTACTCTACTAGTGCCTTCGCGAGTCACTTCGAGTATGTACCAAATATCAAAAGTTTTCACAAATAGACACTCGATTGAAATTGTTTTTATCCAAAGCACAAAACAAGACATTCATAGCCTTGGCATTTAAAGCGAAAGTCTTTTTCTCTAACTCATTACAATTGCTTATTGGAAGAGAAGACTTTTGAAAACTATTTTCTATAAAATTTCATAACTCAAAATCCATTAAAATTAGAAAAATCCTCATTCTAGTCTTTCAATAGGTGTAATCCATTCCATTGAACATGGGCGGAAGTGTGACTAAATGACCCTCTTGGTTGCAAAAAAATGCTATCTCTCTTGGGTTTCAAACCAAGTGAGAGTAACCGAGCTCTGGTACCAATTGTTAGGATCAGGCGTGGTACTAAGAGGGGGGGTGAATTAGTGCAGTGGAAAAATTACCCGTTTCAAAAGTCTTCGTTTCGATTAAACCCGATTCCGACAAAAATTGTTTCATAAAGATTTTAACTTGAAAGCATAGAGAAAGTAGTAAGAAGGTAAAATAGCTTGCAAGAAAGGTAAATTGCTTAAGACGAAATGCAAACCAGAATTTAGAGTGCTTCGGTCATTGTGACCTATATCCACTTTCATATTCCTCTTCCATCGAGGTCACTAGTGTCCACTAATGGCCTTCCTTGAATAGACGAAGACTAACCACCTTTTACAGTGCTTTCTCCTTTTCACGGATTTAGGAGATAACCCTTACAAGTCTCATATCTCTCTTGAATGATCTCAACACTTAGAAAGGGAGGAGTACTCTAGCACTTTTATAACACTTTAACACTTCAAAAACTCAAGATTATGCCAATACTTTCATGTCCTTTGATGCAGAAAAGGGTGGAGTATTTATAAGCCCCAATTGGCTTCAAAATTGGAGCCAAAAAGTGTCTCATCCTGGTTTTTCGGGTACTAGCAGTACCACCGCTTGACAACTGACACTAGATGGTACCACCGCCTGACAAAGCTCGGAGATCGAGCTCTGGTGGTACCACCACCTAATAGGGGCGGTACCACCGCTGGCAGCATTAACTGCCGGTGGTACCACCACCCAGACCACTTGGGAGATTGGGTCTCCCAAGCGGTGCCACCGTCGGCCTGATTTTAGGTGCTGAATGGGCTATTCAATCCGGTCCAATTCAGCCCTGTTAAAAGCCTAGTTGGCCCATAATTAAGTTAATGGGATTACCTCCCAATCCTAACTCAATTTATGTTCTAACTTTGATTAAGGCAAGCAATTAGTCCGGTATGTCGATTTTTCTTTCGGCGAACCTCCAGCAAACTTCTTGGCGAAACTTCTAGCGAACTCCTGATGAACTCTCGGCAATCTTCTGACGAGCCCTTGGCGATCTTCCAATGACCACTCGGCGATCTTCTGACAAGCTCTCGACGATCTTCTGATGAGCCTTCGGCGAACTCCTGATGAACTCTCGTTTAACTCCCGACACACTTCTGGTACATCATCCGAATCTTTGACTCCGGCCCATCATCTGCTTTATGCCTTACTGCTATTGTAGTTAATCCTGCACACTTATCTTAACACATAGATTAGGTCAAACAATTCACCAATTTATTTCATTATTAAAATTCGAGATTCAACATCTATCTTTTTTTTTATCTCTTGAAATTGATTTTGATGATTTGACGATTTGACGATTTGAATTTGAATGAGTCTTATCTATAACATGATCTTGATTTTTTTTTTGAATTATAATATGAGATTTTTTATGAATCAAGATAATTTACTATGATTCTTCTTTTCGCTATTTGAGTCATCCAAAAAGAATCATAATTTTTCCGTTGATTTTTTGATATTCACATTTTGAAATTTGGTTCATGACTCCCTTGTATTCATGAAGTGTATATCTCAACACCCAATTAATTTTTCTTGATATTCTTCTTGTGATGATATTAAATT
Organism: Musa acuminata subsp. malaccensis; assembly: GCF_000313855.2. NCBI lineage: Eukaryota > Viridiplantae > Streptophyta > Magnoliopsida > Zingiberales > Musaceae > Musa > Musa acuminata. Next base: position 4,137 of record NW_008995702.1, read on the forward strand.
ATGCATGAAATACTCATGATATTATGTTGATGTATTCAAATGAGAAATTATATTCATGCATTGTAGGACATAATGTAATTTGACATTTTGATACCATCATGATTTGAAATATTTATGATTTGTATATCTTATGATATGATTGAATCATTGTTGTAAAAGAAGAAGGAAATTGTTAGCTTGCACATTGCAAAAGAGAACCAAAAAGTGCTAGCTTGAATGATAAACTTAAATCTCACAAATGCATAAATTATTCTTATACATTTTTCGGATCATTATCTTGATTTCTCGAGTTTTAGACTTGAATTTTCTTTTTGAATCAAGATCATTTACTATCATTTCTTCTATATACAATAGAAGAGATTTGTCAAAAATCATGACTTGATCTTTCATTTTTTATGATTGAAATATTGATGTAAATTTATCTTTGTTATTTATCTTTGTCATACTTTGAAAATTGTTGTAAAGGAAAAAAGAATTACAAAATTATATTCTTTCCTTCTTTTTGACAATGACAAAGGTGTAGATAAATTTGTTAGCTTGCACATTTCAAATATAGAAAAACTTGCTTGCTTGCTTGCACATCTAAAAAGAAGCAAAAATTACAAATGTACACATCGCAAAGAGAGGCAAAACTTATTAGTTTGCTCATCTCAAAAGAGAAACAAGAAATGCTATCTTGCAATCTCAAGAGAAGCTAAAGTGATATCTTGCCTATCTCAAGAAGTAAAATTTACAACTTACACATTGCAAAAGGAAGCAAGAATTGCTAGCTTGCACACTTCAACAAGAAGCAAAAACGCTATCTTGCATTCTTTTTTGAAAACTTGCTAGCTTAAACACTATAAAGAAATGCAAACATGCTAAACTCTGCATATCTCTAAACCTTGCTAGCTTGCATGTTATAAATACTTACAATCTTACTAGCTTGCATAGTTACACTTCTCCTTTTTGTTGATGACAAAGGGGGAGAAGGTATGATGACAATCATGCATGGGATGATGTCCTTGGATATTTTGATTATGCATAATTTTATGTTGCATGCAATATTATGATTGGTTCTTTCAATATTCATGAAACATGCAAAGATGAAATATTCATGATTAAATTTGCTTTGACTTGAATTCAATTTGAATTTAAGGTTCTATCAATATGACATATTGATAGGGGGAGTTAAGGTTAACTTTGTCATCAATTGGTTGTCATCATAAAAAAGAGGGAGATTATTGAATCTCAGATTTTGATGTTGAAACCAATTGATAGTGTTAATCTAATCTGCATTTTGAGTGATGCATGATAAGTTTCGATCAAGGAGAGACAAATTTATTAAAGTAGAAGGAATCGAACATTGGGCCGAAGTGAACATGTCAGAAGATTGGATGTCAGACCGGAGAATCGATCAACGTGTCGGCAGAAAGCTTTGTGCTATGAATTCGAGCATCAAGCTAAAGGATCGGACATTATGTCAAGGAGATCAGAAGTTGCAGAAGTCAACATACCGATTAGGCAATACGTTGAAGGAGAGGACAATGCGGCAAAGGATCGGACGAGCACCGGATGAACCAATGACATGCCGAACAAAGGATTCATGCTTTGTAATCATTTGTCTAACATTGAAATAGTTTAGAGGCTAATTGAGTTAGCTTTTGGTGTAATCATGCTAACTCAATTAGGGGCCATTTGAGGCCTATAAATACCCCACTTGGGTAACAGGAAAGCAACAAGAATTCTTGAGGAAAAAATTGAGTAAACTCTGCCAAAACTTTGAGTTCCCTCCTCCTAGTGCTTAGAGTTAGTCCTAAGAGAGGTGTGTAAGGGACTACTTGTAAAAGAGTGGCTTATAAGGGTTGTCTCCTAAACCTGTGAAAAGGAGAAAGGGGTGTAAAAGGATAGTTGATCTTTGCCTATTGAAAGAAGATCGATAGTGGAAGTCGGTGGCCTCGAGTGAAGAAGAATCGGGAGTGGATGTAGGTCACGACGACCGGACCACTATAAAAATCTGGTTTGCATTTCATTCATACTTTTTCCCTATATTGTAAACCGAATTATTACTTTCACTACGCTTCCGTATGATTTCAAGTTAAATATTTTCAGATATTGGTTTTTATCATACGAAGAAATTTTAACTCAACGTAATTTTATCGCTTTACTAATTTACCCCCACCACCCCCAACCCACCCACCCCCCGCCCCGCCCTCTTAGTGCTAACTCGAACCTAATACTTGAGTACAGAGTTCACCAAGTTCCTCAAGGATAATAAGATTATGTCCCATTGGACATCTCCTTATATACCTTAGCTTAATGGGGTATCAGAAAGGAGGAATTATACATTATAAGATATAGTATAGTCCATGATGAGTTTCGTTGACCTACCCGACTCATTCTGGGGATACGCTGTTGAATCTCAAATTTTGATGATGAAACTAATTAAGAAGTATTTATGATTTAATTCGTGTTTTGAGTAACGCAAGATGCTTCGATCAGGATGAGACAATTAAAGCAGGAAGAATCATGTTAGGTCAGAGGAAAACATATTAGAAGATTGGACGTCGGATTGGAGGATCGGTCAACGTATCGAAAGAAGGCTTCGGGCCATGGATTCGAGCATTGGGCCAAGAAGAGTGGATATTGTACAAAGGATATCGGAGTTGCAGAGTCAACTAACCGATTAGGCAATAGACCGCAAGAGAGGACGATGTGCCGAAGAATCGGATAGAGCGTCGAGGGACCAATGACATGCCGGACAACATGATTAATGCTTAGCATTAATTGTCAAGATCAAAGTGTGTTTTACATGTGCAGGATTAACTATGATAGCAAGCCATGAAGCAAAAAGAAGTCTCGGAGTCAAGGACGCGATTTCGTTGGGAGTTTGAGAGTTCGTCGGAAGTCTAGACGTTCGTCGGAAGTTCTGTCGGAACCAGCCGAGATGTCTCGGAGCTTGCCAGAGAAGCTCATCAGAACTTGCCAAGAAGATCATCGTGAAGTCTAGGAGCTTGCCGGGAGTCCGTTGGAACATTACCGAGAGATTATTAGAAGTTCGCTGGAAGATTGCCGGAAGCTCGCTGGAAGAAACTAAGACTCACAGACTTGTTTAGCTTAAGTATGTCTTAGATTTCATAGTTAGCACATAATTAGGATTGGATTTGGGTCGACCCAATTATGGGCCAGTTGGGCCCATGTAAGAATTGTGTTGGGCCCAACGAAAAGACCCAAATAGTGCCCCAAGAGGTGACACCGTCGTGGCATAATCTCCGAGACTGTGTCAAGTGGTGGTATCGCTGGTCTGGGCGATGGTATCGCCTAAACACAACCTTCGAGAGGCTGCAGGCGGTGGTATCGCCATTCTGGGCAGTGGTACTGCCTAGTGTCAGGTGGTGGTACCACCAGACTGAGTGTTGGGCGGTGGTACCGCCCAATGTAGTGTCAGTGTCAAACTGACACTGGTGGTGGTACCGCCCAGCGTAGGCAGTGGTACCACCCATGCCCTGAAAACTCAGGATGAGATGTTTTGAGGCTCCAAGTTTGAATCAACTTGAAGCCTATAAATACCCCTCTCATCCCTAGTTAAAAGACACAAGCACAGAGAGTTTAAAAGTGAAGAAATGTTGTTACAATCACTTAAGAAATTCCTCTAAATCTAACCTTAGAATTCTGTTTAGGAGGAGTGTAAGTGCTTATAAGGGTTATCTCCTAAACTCGGTAAAAGGAGAAGAGGGGTGTAAGAAGAAGGTTGATCTTTGCCTATTAAATGAAGATTGATAGTGGATGCTGGTGGCCTCGACGGAAGAGGAATCGGCGAAGTGGATGTAGGTCATGACGATCGAACTATTCTAAAATCTGGTTTGCATTTACTTCTTACTATTTACATTAACTATAAACTACCTTCAATACTTTTACGAACACGCTTTCAAGTTAAGTTTACGAAACCGATTTTATTGAAACGAAACATTTTAGAAGATGTGATTTTACCACTGCACTAATTCACCCCCCCTCTTAGTGCTGACCCCGTTCCTAACAATTGGTATCAGAGCCTCATTTTCTCATTTGATTTAACACCCAAAGAGAAATGGCTCTTTTCGGCTTTCAAGAGGGTCACTCTCTCATTCGTCCTCCCTTTTTCAATGGGATGGACTACACTAATTGAAAAACTCGAATGAGAGTTTTCTTGCTTTTATTGAATCTCGATTTATGGCACATAGTCAAATTTGATTTTCAAAGGTCTTCTCTTCCAATGAACCATTGGAATGATTTGGAAAAGACTTTTTCTCTAAATGTCAAGGCTATGAATGCCTTATTTTACGCCTTAGACAAAAACGAGTTTAATCGAATTTCTATTTGCGAAATAACATTCAAAATTTGGCATACTCTCAAAATCACACATGAAGGCACTAGCAAAGTTAAAGATTTGAAAATCAACTTTTTGATGCATGATTTTGAACTATTTTAAATAAAACCAAGTGAGACTATTGGAGACATGTACACCCGTTTTACGGATGTTGTCAATAGTTTAAAAGCTCTTGATAAAACATTTTTGAATTTTAAACTTGTTAGTAAAGTTTTACGATCATTTTCTAAAAATTAGAATTCAAAAGTAACGACAATACAGGAATCAAAAGATTTGAACTATTTTTCAATTGAAAAACTAATTGGGTCTTTAATGACCTACGAAATGACTAATGTTGCACTTGACGAACAGAACCACCTTCCAAAGAACAGGAAGGATTTTGAACTTGGAACAATTAAAGACCACTTGAGCATAAGCTCAAGTAATGGTGAACTTGAACTACTCATGAAATTTAAAAAGTTCATGAAACAAAAATTAAAGAACAAAAATAAACTTAAAAGGAATGCAACTACTTGCTTTGAACGCAAGAAGAAGGAAGCACTTTGGGATGAATCGAGCTCCTCTGAAGATGAGAGGAAAATCAATAAAGGCGAGGTGGCAAAGTACACCTTAACAGCTTTCGACGATGAGGTAATCAAAATTCCTTTAGTTTATTTCAAAATTACATGATGCTTTTCATGAGTTATTTTTAATTTAGATTAGAATAATATTTTTCATGAAAGTTATATGTTTAAAAATGAAAATGTAAAAAAAAAAATGATCATGCTAGTCATTTTGAAAATGATAATGAAAATTACATGTTTTATGTTAATGGAATAAAATGTTTGATTTAAATCTAATGATTCTATGTATGTTTTTTCAAGATTAAATAATGTATATCTTGATATTTTTCGATTTTGATTGAAACCATGTTTGATGTCTTAATAAAAATATTAAGAAGTTTGATATCATGCTTAATGATGATGCATGGCTTTTGTATGGAAACCTAAACATGAAAAGTTGATTCACCTAAAAAGAAAAATACATGACTATAACAAACAAAATGATCTTGATGGAAAATGCTTTATGAAATCAATTTCGATGATACATAATGATGTAATTATATAAAGAAAATATTGAATATTTTGAAACCATGTTTTGATGTCATGCATAATGATCATGCTTAATAAATTTTGAAATTATACATGATGATGTTTAAGTAATTTATGGTTTATTGATCTTGATGGTTTTTATGATGAAATTTATTTTTTGATCCTAAACGATTGATGATATATATTTTTTATTTGGCATAAAAAGGACAAAGGCATGCTTGTATGAAACAAACTAAAAAGAGGAAACCTTTCTCCTTGAAAATTTTTTCTATTTTATCGATTTTTCCAAAAAGGAGATTAATGAATCTATTTGTATCATTTTTTATGAATCTCTTGAAAATGATTTTGATTTGACGATTGAATATGAATGAGTTTTATCATGATTTTTTGAGATTTATAAATAGAGATTTCTTATGCTTAAGTCAAGATTTTATATGCATGAATTGAAATCTTTTTCTCCTAAGTTTCTTTTACAATTTACTAAAGAGAATATCTTTTTTAAAATTCATGATTAAAATTTCTTTTGAATATCTTTTATTATTTGATCTCTTAAGATTTTCTTTTAATTATTTAAGAGGAGGTTTTTCAAAAGAAATCATGCCTTTTGGTATTCACATAATCTTATCTTTCATGATATGATTTTTATGCAATTCCTTGTATTCATGAAATGTTTATCTCATCACCCAATTAATTTTTCTTGATATTTCTCATATGATGATATGAATTTGTGCATGAAATACTCATGATATTATGCTGA
>NW_008995703.1:0-10320 GCF_000313855.2 Musa acuminata subsp. malaccensis
AATAAGGGTCAGCTTAGGTAGATTTTTCAAGAATGTCACTCTCAATTAGGACTCTCCTAGCTAGAGTCCTAACAAGACCGCAGCTTACCTTCTGAACAGAATTCCAACTAAGTCGGTGGTGTCTACTCTATGTGAGATATGGAAAGGGAAGAAGCCCGATCATAAGGTTGTTAAAATTTGGGGCTGCTCTGCCCACGTCAAAAGGCATAACCTCGACAAATTAGAATCTAGGACGGAACGGTGCATATTCGTGGGATACCCTAAGGAAACTAATGGGTATTATTTCTATCATCTCAAGGACCAAAAGGTCTTTATAGTTAAGAGAGTAGTGTTCCTTGAGAAGGAACATATTCTTGGCGGATTTTGATAGAGTTGAGCAAGGTTGGAGAACCTAGCTCAAGCATCATTCTATAGCCCAAGTCTTTCAGGTACCCTAGCACACAAGTTCTGACTTTATGTAGGTTCAGTAGAGTATCTTATCCTCTCAAGAGATATGTGAGACATATTAGAGGAGAGGATGTTGAAGATATTGATCCTCGGACCTAAGAGAAGACTATTATGAGTATAGACTCTGGGAAGTGGCAAGAAGCCATAAATTTTAAGATGGATTCTATATATTCCAACAAGATTTAGAACCTAGTTGATGCAACCTTAAAGCAAGATCAGAGTAGATGGAAAGGTAGAGACCTATAAAGCAAGACTAGTGGCTAAGAGGTATCGTCAAAGGTAAGATGTTGACTATGATGAAACCTTCTCACCTGTATCCATGCTAAAATCTATCTGAATTCTATTGACTATTATAGCACACTATGATTTTGAGATTTGGCAAATGGACGTGAAAACCACGTTTCCCAATGACAACCTTAAGAAGGAGGTGTATTTGATATAGCTTGAGAGATTTGTGTCCAAGGATTATCTAGATAAAGTGAGTAGGTTGTTTAAGTCTATTTATGGACTAAAGCAAGCTTCCCAAAGTTGGAACATAAGATTTGATGAGGCAATTAGATTCATGACTTTGTTAAAAACGAAGATGAGCCTAGTGTATATAGGAAGGTAAATAGAAGTGCTATCATCTTCTTGGTGTTAAATGTGGATGACATCCTGATCATTGTGAATGATGTAGGAACATTATCCATAGTAAAGACTTGGTTATCTAAACATTGTTAAGAAAAGAGTCGGCACTAAGAGGGGGGATGAATTAGTACAGCGATAAAAATTACATCGGTTCAAAACTTCGTTGCGATTAAATCCATTTCCGATGAAAAACCATTTCGTAAGGTAATAACTATGAAAGTGCATGGAAGAGAGTAGTGGATGTAAAGTAAGTAAAGTGGTTTGCAGTTAAAGTAAATTGCTCAAGAGAAACGCAAACCAGATTTTTATAGTGGTTCGGTCGTCGTGACCTACATCTACTCTGCCGATTCCCCTTCCGTCGAGGCCACCAGCATCCACTATCGGTCTTCCTTCAATGGGCGAAGACCAACCACCTTTTGCACCCCTCTTCTCATTTTCACAAGTTTAGGAGACAACCTTTTACAATGTATCCCTCTCACACCTCCCTTAAACTCTTTCTAAGCTTTGGGAGGAGGGAACTAAACTTTCTAAGGTTTACAATTTTGGAATCATAGAGTTTTGCTTAATATTTTTTGCTTATCCATGCAAAAATAGCTAGGGTATTTATAGGCCCCAAATGACTTCAAAAATGGAGCCAAAATTCAAATCCCCCTAAATTTCAAAGTATAGGTGGTACCACTGCCTGCACTGCACGGTACCAACGCCCAGTCCGGCGGTACCACCACCTAGAAGACTATGTCTAGGCAATACCACTACCTAGACTGGTGGTACCACCACCTGACATAGTCTCAGAGATTGTGCCACGACGATTTCACTTGTTTGATCACTGTTTAGGCCTTTCTCTCGGCCCAACACAGCCCAAACTTGGGCCCAACTATCCCTTAATAGGGTTGGCCCAATTCTAATCTCAATTATATGCTAACTATGAATTTTAAGATATTTACTAAGCTAAACAAAGTTTGTAAGTCTAGGTTTCTTTCGGTGAGCTTCCGACGATCTTCCGGCGAACTTCCAATGATCTCTCGGCAATGTTCCAACAGACTCCCTACAAGCTCCTAGACTTCACGATGATCTTTTTATAGAGTTCCGATGAGCTTCTTTGGCAAGCTTCAGGACTTCTCGATCAATTCCGGCAGAACTTTCGATGAACGTCCGGACTTTCGACGAACTCTCGAACTCCCAACGAAATCGTGTTCTTGACTCCGGGACTTCATTTTGCTTTATGCCTTGCTATCATAGTTAATCCTACAGATGTAAAAACACACTTTGAACTAGAAAATTATTACAAAGCATGAATCATATTATCCAGCATGTCATTAGTCTATCAACGCTTTGTCTGATTCTTCGACGCATTATCCTCTCTTGCGGCCTATTGCCTAATCGGCTAATTGACCTCCGCAACTATGATATCCTTTGCGCAATTTCTGCTCTTCTTAGCCCGATGCCCGAATCCATAGCCCGAAGTCTTCTATCGATATGTCATCTGATCTTCCGGCTAGACGTCCAATCTTCTTACATGTTCCACTAGCCCAACATTATTCTTCCTGCTTTAATTGTCTCATCCTAATCGAAGCATCCTGTGTTACTCAAAATGCAAATCAATTCATAAACAAACTCCCGGAGTTTAAACAAACTCCCCCTATCAATATGCCATATTGATAAAGACTCTTAGATTCAAAAATCCAAGAAACATGTTATCATAAACTTATGCATAACATCATACTTCTCCCCCTTTGTCATCAACAAAAATGAGAAGTACAACTAGCAAGTGTTTTTAGACATTCAAGTTCAAATTATTGCATAATAAATCTCAAGTTTTATCATCATTGCAAGCTAGCAAAAATTTTGAGTTTTATATCATGTAAGCTAGAAGTATTTAAGTTGTTCAATAAGGTAACTTTTGCTTCTTGAAATATGTAAGTTAGAAATATTTGCTTCTCTTTTGAGATGAGCAAGCTAACATGTTTTTGCATCTTCTTGACTTGTGCAAGCTAACAAGTTTGCCTCTTTTCATGATGTGCATGCTAGAAATTCTTTCTCCCCCTTTGTCATTGGCAAAAAGAGGGGAATAACAAAACAATGGTGCAATTCATCAATTTTCAAATTATGACAAAAATAAAGTGTCATTCTTATTTCAATTTGTCATAATTGAGATAAACCTTGAATTTAAATTTAATTTAAGTCAATGCAATTTTAATCATGATTCTCATACATGATATGCAATATATCAAATACATCATCATAATAAAATTATAAGTATTGCATGCATCATTTTAGAATAAGCTAGCAATTTTGCTTCCTAGAAAGTTTTTATCCTTACAATTTGTAAGCTAGCAAACTTTACACATTAAAGTTGGCAAAAAAAATTTACATCTTTTGAGATGAGCAAGCTTTTTGCTTCTTCTTAAAGTATGCAAGCTAGCTAGCAAGCTAGCAAAATTTATCCCCCTTTGTCATTCTTAAAAAAGAAGGGAAGAAAATAATTTTGTAATTCTTTTTCTCTTTACAATAATTTTCAAATCATGACAAAGGTAAATAACAAATATGAAAAATCAAGTCATGAATGTCAAAACAAATTTTATTTTTATCATAAATATTTCATCATCACATGCATCAATATCATAAGTTGAAGTATTGCATGTATAATACCAAATCACCATTCATAATTACATCAATATTCTAATCATTATTTCAATCATCAAAAAAATCAAGTCATGAATGTCAAAATCATAGTATTGCATGCATTCATATCATCACATGAAGAATATCAAGAAGAACTTGGTGATGAGACATACTTCATGAATACAAGGAAATTTACATAATAAAATTCAAGTCATAAACCTTAAAAGATGTCAAGTAGCATATCATGGTTTATTAGAATAAGTCTTCTTTTTGGTGAATAGCAAAAAGAATAGCAGGAGAACAAGATCTCAATTCATGCATATCAATAGATATGATTCATTTTGACAAATCTCATTTTTATTAAATAACAAAAAAAATATGGGAGTTCAAAAACAAGATCATGATGTAAGAAATCACTGAAACTAACTTGTGTTTCTAAATCATAATAATAGAAACACAATAAAAATTGATGCGAAAACAAAATAGCGTACATCCAGTCATTGTCGCCAAGAATTTCTACAGAGGTTTCTTCTTGAACTTTGGTACTTCTCGGCTCAAAACTCTCGCCTTAGATGGTGTAGGAAAGCCTTTCGCTTCAAAGAGATGATTGAGCCCAGGGACCAAAATTCTCATATATATATAGATGTTCTCCCATCAAGAACATTTATTATCACCAAATTATAACGTTCAAGAATTAATTCAAATTTGTAACGTTTGGACCATAATTAAGAACTTTAAAAATATTCAATTTAATAATAACGGTTTCATGCATAAAGAATAAAAAACTGAAATCATTTAAATCATAATAAATGAAGAAATTCATGATAATTAATTACGAATCATAATGAGAACAGTTATATTATTATTAAATTAAATATTTAATAATAACGGTTACATTCTCCCACTTGGTCCATACGTTTATCTTAATAATTTGAATTAATTTTTCTTGAACAACTTTCTTAAGAAATAAATACACGAATCATAGCGATAAGTCCTCTAAGAGCGAGTATTATCATCCATGTATCACGATGTATTTAGTTTCTTAATCTTAATATGGCAATATTACTTAATGAATAAACCTTATGTTTATTCTTGGTCCAGTAACAATATATTTTCTCAAAATAATGTGCACATGAATGAGAAAATTGCATAATATATAGGAGTTTCAATATCATTACAAAGTGGAACCAAGTCCCATTTTCTCTACATGATCCTTGAATTTCAGAGGTGGCATGTCTTTAGTCAAAGGATCAACAATCATCAATTCAGTACTAATATGCTCAATGACCACTTTCTTTTCCTTTATACGTTCTCTTATGGCTAGATACTTAATGTCGATATGTTTACTTCGACTTCCACTTTTATTGTTTTTAGCCATAAAGACAGCAGCTGAATTGTCACAGAAAATTCTTAATGGCTTAGAAATAGAATCCATGATTCTAAGCCCAGAAATGAAACTCTTAATCCATACACCATGTGAAGTAGCCTCAAAATAGGAGACAAACTCAGCTTCCATGGTAGAAGTAGCAATCAAGGTCTGGTTAGCGCTTATCCAAGAAATAGCTCCACCGGCCATCATAAAAATATATCCTAATGTTGATTTACGAGAATCAACACAACCGGCGAAGTCTGAATCTGAGTAACCAATCACATCCAGATTGTCTGTATGTCTATACATAAGCATGTAATCTTTGATTTCTTGTAGATACCTCATCACTTTCTTTGCAGCTCTCTAGTGGTCCATACCTGGATTACTCTGATATCGACCTAGCATCCCCACAATAAATGCAATATCAGGTCTTGTACAGACCTGAGCATACATAAGACTTCCTACGATAAAAGCATATGGGATGTTTTTCATTGATTCCCTTTCAAAGTTGTTCTTTGGGCATTGGTTCAAATTGAACCTATCACCTTTCACAATGGGAGCAACACTTGGTAAACAATCCTTCATCCGAAATCTTTCTAAAAGTTTATCAATATAGGTTTCTTGTGATAAACCTAAAATGCCTCGAGGTCTATCTCTATGGATCTTAATGCCAATGACATAAGATGCTTCACCCATATCCTTCATGTCAAAATTTTTAGAAAGGAATTGTTTCACCTCATGCAGCAAACCCTTATCGTTGGTTGCAAGCAAAATATCATCTACGTATAAAACAAGGAAACATATTTTACTCCCACTAACCTTCTGGTATATGCATTTATCCATGGGATTTCCAACAAATCCGAATGAAGAAATCACTTCATGAAATTTAAAATACCATTGGCGGGAAGCTTGTTTTAAGCCGTATATAGACTTCCTAAGTTTGCAAACCAAGTGTTCACCAACACTAGAAGAGAAACCTTCAGGTTGTTTCATATAAACCTCTTCCTCTAGATCTCCATTTAGAAATGCCATTTTCACATCCATTTGTTGCAATTCAAGGTCAAAATGAGCAACTAATGCCAAAATTATACGTAGAGAATCTTTCTTAGATACAGGAGAAAACGTCTCCGTATAATCGATTCCCTCTTTTTGAGTAAATCCCTTTGCAACAAGTCTTTCCTTGTATCTCTCAATGTTGCCTAACGAATCTTTCTTAGTTTTAAAGACCCATTTGCAACCAATAGCCTTTGCTTCATTAAGCAACTCTACAAGATCCCAAACTCCATTGCTCATCATGGAATTCATCTCTTCTTTCATGGCATCATGCCACAAATTTGACTCTTCATTTTTGGCTCCAATATTATAATCAGATTCTTGTAGATATACAACATAATCACTAGGAATTGCTGATCTTTTATTTCTAGTATATCTTCTTAATGTTGTACCAATGGTTCCTTGAGGAACTTGTGGTTCAACTAGTTGTTCAAGAGCTTGTTGTAATTCCTGAACTGCTTGATCTATTAGAATACTATCAACAACTTGTGGAATTTCAATGATTGGTTGTTCAGCACTAGTTTGTACTTGAGGAGTGCTATGAACTATAACCAATCTATCATTTGATGTGGAAGGTTGAGATTCTATATGATCATGTGCGGAAACTATGTTCTTGAAATGATCGCTCCCACTGATCACATCATCCTCAAGAAATTTAGCGTTTCTTGATTCCACAATCCTAGTTGTGTGAGATGGACAATAGAATATGTAACCTTTGGACTTTTTGGCATATCCAATGAAATACCCACTAACAGTCCTCGGGTCCAGTTTCTTCTCTTGTGGATTATATATCCTGACTTCAGACGGACATCCCCAAATGTGCATATATTGCAAACTCGGTTTCCAACCTTTCCATAGTTCAAATGGTGTCTTTTGGACAGCCTTGGTTGGAACTCGGTTTAATATATATACAGTCGTCTTTAGTGCTTCAGTCCACAAGAACTTAGGAAGACTGGAGTTGCTAAGCATACTCCGCACCATGTCTAATAATGTTCGGTTTCTTCTTTCTGCAACACCATTCTGGTCTGGAGAACCAGGCATAGTGTATTGGGCAATAATCCCATGTTCTTGAAGAAACTTGGCAAAAGGACCGGGTGCTTGTCTATTTTCGGTATATCTACCATAATATTCTCCACCCCTATCTAATCTCATAATTTTAATTTGCTTACCACATTGGTTCTCAACTTCAGCCTTAAAGACTTTGAAGGCATCCAATGCTTCATTTTTGTTATAAAGCAAATATATATACATATATCATGAGTAATCATCTATAAAGAAGATGAAGTATTTCTGACCATGTATGTCCATGTTTGGACAACATATATCAGTATGAATTATCTCTAATAAGTCTGGACTCCTATTAGCACCCTTTTTGGACTTATTGGTCTGCTTTCCCTTAATACGGTCCACACAAGTCTTAAAATTAGTAAAATCAAGAGTACCAAGTACCCCATCTTTAACTAATCTCTTAATTCTCTCTATGGAGATATGTCCTAATCTCTGATGCCATAATATAGAGGAGTCCTCATTAATATTACACCTCTTAATGCCAGCTTGAACATGCATTGAACTTTGAGTATTATCATTTTGTAATAAAATACGGTAAAGTCCATTAGACAAAATACCATTCCCAACACAATCAGATTTATGTAATAAACAAAATGATGTGTCTTTAAAATTAAAGGAATACCCAAATGGTATGAGTCTGGAAATAGAAATTAAGTTTCGTGAGAAACTTGGTACATAAAAGGTTCTTTCCAATTTTAAAACAAAACAACTACTTAAAGTTAAAATGCATGTTCCAATTGCTTCCACATGTGAGCCCATCTTATTTCCTAATAAGATGCTTTGCTCACTTCCCACTAGCTTCCTTAGGTTTTGCATACCCTGCAAAGAGTTTGCAATATGGATTGTTGATCCAGAGTCAATCCACCAGGTGTTAATATTAATATTGACCATATTAGATTCATAACATACATATGAGGTTGGTTTACCTTTCTTTTCAAGCCATTGTTGGAATTTCGTGCATTCCTTCTTCACGTGTCCCTTTCTTTTACAAAAGAAACACCTTGCTTCTTTCTTGATATCAGCTTGGGGTGGTATTTTACCTTTTCCCTGCTGATAAACTTTCTGATTGGCTTGATGTTTGTCAGTTTTGTTTTTCCCTCGAGTGGTTACTACTAATGCATTCTCACCCAATTCCATCACTAGCCTCTCTTCTTCTTGAACACACATGGTCATTAATTCATTGATTGACCATTTGTCCTTATGTGTATTGTATGAAATTTTAAAAGGCTATATTAAGGTGGAAGGGTGTTCAGAATATAGTGCACTAGGAAGGATTCTGACATATTAACCTCAAGTTTCTTAAGTTGAGTCGCAATATCTCACATTTGCATTATGTGCTCATGCACACCCTTTATGTTGGTGAGTCTAAGGGATGAAAATTTCATAATAAGGGTACTTGCTAGTGCCTTATCCGAAGTGACGAATTGTTCATAAATAGCTTTTAGCAAGTCTCGGACATTTTCATGCTGGTCAACAAAACCACGTATGCTGAGCCGATTGGATCGCTCCCATCGCTCATATAATGTGATCTCGGTTGGAGTGCTGGTATTTGTGACTATAGGTGGTTCGTCTTTCCTAATAGCATAATCGATATCCATCCACCCTAAATGGAGGAGAACCCTCTCCTTCCATATCTTATAGTTATCACCATTAAGTTCAGGAATATCACATCGAATATCAGAGAAATTAACAGTTTGAGAAACTGCATAAAATCAAACATGCTTATGTCAAAATTTAAAGCTTAATAGACTAAATTACATGTTTTACCAATGTGAAACATGTCAAAAATATGAATCTCATGACATAAAAATTGCCTGTGGGCTAAATTCTCAATTCAAATAAATTCATATGGTCTTTATGATAAAACTATCAAATTATATTCCAATTCATAATCCCTATGGGTAAATTATGAAAATAATCTGATATTTTATCCTGATTAATTATATTAAATATAATAAAAGATCTTGTAGGATAACAATTATTATATGAAATATAATCAGTCACAATATGATGTCTAATTACTTATGTGATCCTTATTTTAACTTTATATATAATTTTAATTAATTAAGGATGCTGTGGCTAATTCTTAATTAATTAAGATTATATGGATCACTAGGCATTTTAAATATTAAAAAAAATTTGCTCATAAGCATAATTTAATATAACTAAATATGCATACATAATATGAGCATTTTACTGACTAAAATATTAAAAATGATATTTTCTCATGATTTTCAATAAAATATATCAAGAAGTTTCCAAAAAGAAACCAAAATCAAATCATTTTCATGGCATAAAAAATGAAAACTCTTTCGTATCAAGGCAGAGGTCAAAAGGCTCTAATACCAAATGTAAGAAATCACTGAAACTAACTTGTGTTTCTAAATCATTATAATAGAAAACAATAAAAACTGATGCGAAAACAAAATAGCGTACCTCCAGCCATTGTCGCCAAGAATTTCTGCAGAGGTTTCTTCTTGAACTTTGGTACTTCTCGGCTCAGAACTCTCGCCTTAGATGGTGGAGAAAAGCCTTTCTCTTCAAAGAGATGATTGAGCCCAAGGACCAAAATTCTCATATATATAGATGTTCTCCCATCAAGAACATTTCTTATCACCAAATCATAACGTTCAAGAATTAATTCAAATTTGTAACGTTTGGACCATAATTAAGAACTTTAAAAATATTCAATTTAATAATAACGGTTTCATGCATAAAGAATAAAAAACTGAAATCATTTAAATCATAATAAACGAAGAAATTCATGATAATGAATTACGAATCTTAATGAGAACAGTTATATTATTATTAAATTAAATATTTAATAATAACGGTTACATATGATTCATAGAAAAATTTCAAGTATCAATATCGAGAATTCAAGATTATGATATATAGATGAAGACATTCCAATAGGAAAAAGATATCATAAGAGAACACATAAACAATCTCAATTCATGTATAATATCTCTCAATTCATTATGAATCATAAAAATTATAATTCTAAAAAATCATGATTTATTTAGAAAATCTCCTCTTAAGAAAATACCAAGTAGAATCATAGGAGAATGATAAAAAATCTTGATTCATATAAATCTTAATTTGTAAATATCAAGGAATCAAGATCATGAATT
>NW_008995704.1:0-10295 GCF_000313855.2 Musa acuminata subsp. malaccensis
TATTAAGAAAGAGAAGCCAGTTCTCTACACTGGTGAGACCAGAAAGAAAAGGAAAGCAGAAAGGTCCCTTAAGAAGGGAAAGGGCAAGGGCAAACCAGGTAAAGCAAAGGTTGCTAAGAAAGACCCAGCAAAGGACAAAGGCCAGTGCTTCCACTGTGGTAAAGATGGGCACTGGAAGAGAAACTGCAAAGAGTACCTTGCAGAAAGGGCGAAACAAAAGCTTGATAAAGCTTCAGGTACATTCATGATAAGTCTCCATTTGTCAGACTCTTATGATAACACATGGCTATTGGAAACCGATAGTGCTTATCATATATGCAATTCGTTGCAGGTTCTGACAAGGCCTAGGAGATTAGAGAGAGGCGTGATGGACCTCAAGATGGGTAATGGAGCAAAAGTTGCTGTAGTAGCTGTTGGCGAGGTCGCCCTACATCTGCCTAGTGGAGCTTTTATTGCATTAGATGCATGTTATTTTGTTCCTTCTATTATCAAAAACATTATCTCCATTTCATGTTTACAATTAGTGGATATACATTTGTTTTTTAGAACAATGGTTGTTCGATATTATTAGATGATAAGATCATCACGAAAGGAACATTGCATAATGGTTTATTTATGCAAGACACTACTCTACATATCATGAATGTAAGTGTCTAAGAGGAAACGAGATGAGGTGAACAGTGCATACCTGTGGCATTGTAGGCTAGGTCACATCCATGAAAGAAGGATTCAAAAGTTACTAAATGATGGATATCTAGATCCATTCGACTATATGTCATATGCAACTTGTGAGCCTTGCATTCGTGGAAAACTGACCAACTCTCCATTTAGTGGAACTGGAGAAAGAGCCACTGAGTTGTTGGAACTCATACATAGTGATGTATGTGGACCCATGTCAACTCATGCCATTGGTGGTTACTCCTACTTCATTACATTTACTGATGATTTCTCAAGGCATGGATATGTGTAATTAATGAAGTACAAGTCCGAGGCCTTTGAGAAATTCAGAGAGTATAAGAAAGAGGTGGAGAACCAGACTGGAAAAAGTATCAAAACTCTTCGATCAGATCGAGGAGGTGAGTACTTAAGTACATAGTTTACTCAGTTCTTCAAGGATCATGGGATATTATCCCAATAGACACCTCCTTATACACCTCAGCTCAATGGTGTCTCTGGAAGGAGGAATCGTACGCTATTAGACATGGTACGGTCCATGATGAGTTTCGCTGACCTACCCATCTCATTCTAGGGATATGCCATAGAGATCGCAGCTTACTTTCTGAACAGAGTTCCAACTAAGTCGGTAGTGTCTACACCATATGAGATATGGAAAGGGAAGAAGCCTGATCTTAAGGTTGTTAAGATTTGGGGCTGCCCTGCCTACGTTAAAAGACACAACCCCGATAAGTTAGAATCAAAGACAGAGTGATGCAAATTTGTGAGATACCCCAAGGAAACTTATGGGTATTATTTTTATCATCTCGAGGACCAAAAGGTCTTTGTAGCTAAGAGAGCAGTGTTCCTTAAGAAGGAACACATTCTTGGCGGAGATAGTGGGAGAATGATAGAGTTGAGCGAGGTTAGAGAACCAAGCTCAAGCACCACTCTACAGCCAAAGTTTGTTCAGGTACCTAATACACAAGTTTCAACTTTACGTAGGTCTGATATCGCATCCTCCTGAGAGATATGTGGGACATATTAGAGGAGAGGATGTTGAGGATATTGATCCTCAGACCTACGAGGAGGCTATTATGAGTATAGACTCCGGGAAGTGGCAAGAAGCCATGAATTCAGAGATGGATTCTATGTACTCCAATAAGGTTTGGAACCTAGTTGATGTGCCCGAAGGTATTGTACCCATCGGTTGCAAGTGGATCTTTAAGAAAAAGATCGGATGTGAAAACCGAATTCCTCATTGGGAACCTCGAGGAGGAGGTGTATATGATGCAACCTGAGGGATTCGTGTCCAAGAACTACCCAGATAAGGTGTGTAGGTTGCTTAGATCCATTTATGGACTAAAGCAAGCTTCCCAAAGTTGGAACATAAGATTTGATGAGGCAATCAGATCTTATGACTTCGTTAAGAACAAAGATGAGCCTTGTGTGTACAAAAAGGTAAGTGGAAGCGCTATCACCTTTTTGGTGTTATATGTGGATGACATCCTCATCATTGGGAACGACGTAGGAATGCTATCCATAGTAAAGACTTGGTTATCTAGACACTTCTCCATGAAGGACTTAGGGGAAGCATCCTATATCTTGGGGATTAGAATCTATAGAGATAGATCCAAGAGGGTGCTTGGCTTGTCCCAGTCCAGGTATATAGAAACCATTGTCAAAAGGTTTGGTATGGAAAATTCCAAGAGAGGTCTTATACCGATGAGACATGAGATATCGCTTTCTACGAGTATGTCCCCAAAGACTCTAGAAGAAAGGACAAACATGAATATGATACCTTATGCCTTAGCAATAGGGTCTATCATGTATGTCATGCTATGTACTAGGCCTGATATAGCGCATGCTCTGAGTGTCACGAGCAGGTATCAAGCGGATCCAAGCTTGGAGCACTGGAAAGCAGTAAAGTGTATCCTTAAGTACTTGAGAAGGACTAAGGATCATTTACTATGGAGGTAATAGCCTTAAGGTTGAAAGTTACACTGACTTAAGTTTTCAGTCTAATGTCGATGATAGCAAGTCAAATTCAGGGTATGTGTACACCTTGAATGGAAGAGGTAGTGTGCTGGAAGAGTTCCAAGCAAGATACCACTGTTGACTTGACCACAGAGGCAGAGTATAGTGCTACATCAGATGCAGCAAAGGAGGGAGTCTGGGTGAAGAAGTTCATCATAGATTTGGGAGTCGTGCCGAGTAGCGAGGAGCCGACTTCCTTATATTGCGAGAATTATGGGGCGATTACTCAAATAAGGGAACCCGGGTCTCATCAGAAGTGTTTTAAGGAGGTTCTAGCTTATCAAAGAGATCGTAACCCGAGGAGATGAAGCAGTGGAAAGAGTTCTATCCGAAGATAACATTGCAGATCCATTGACAAAGCCGTTGTCTCATTTTGTCTTTGAGCGTCACAGGGGTCTGATTGGGATCAGACACATAGGTGATTGGCTTTAGGTCAAGTGGGAGATTACTAGTCATAGGTGCCCAGCAAGCCAATCACGTGAGTGATGGCACCTGTGACTTGATACAGAATCTTTTTGCTTATTATATTTTGGTGTATATCACTTTATAACTATTGCATAAATGCATATATATATTGTGATGTCCTTGGATTTGTGCAATGGGAATCGGATCGTGATGAGATCACGACAATGAGATCGATTCACCTTTAAACACATATCCTAAATAATCCCGGTCATAGATTACTCGAGAGGGACATCGTGATAACCGGACAGACTGGTGTGCTGTATACCCGTCCATATGATGGATGCAGCTAGTCTCATAGCTGCTCGTGTAGGGACACTAGGGATATAGTACAGGTGCTCATTGGAGAATGAGTTCACTGATTGATCCGCTAACGGAATGCTGGATGGTTGATGATGCCTTATTGTCAGATAGCGATTTCGTAGTCCTAGTGGTGTATCTGGTCCTTAGACTTGAGACACTAAGGATGTCCTATATGAGTGCTCCACTCTTTGATACCAGACTTATAGGTTTGGCTGTCCCAGATCTAGTACAGCTGGTCATTGGGAGTGGTAGTCGACCTTACGAGGGCTATTGAGTGTCGATAGAGGATCATCCACTCTCGGCGTCATGAGAGGAATATCCCATGTGTTCTTGCTCAGACAAATCCCTAGCCAGGGTCATTTGGGTTGAGAGAGAAAGAGTTCTCTAGGAGAATCCGATTAGAGCAAGACTCGAGTAGAAACCGTATGGGTCTGACAACACCATGCTCGATATACTGTCTCTGGGATATTTGATGGATGAGGGACTATAGGTACACGGTAACTGAGGACAAACAGGTCCAATGGATTGGATTCCCCTGTATCGTCTGGGGACTACAGCGTAGTGGCCTAGTACGTCCGTAGTCGATGAGTCGAGTGAATTATTACAGAGATAATAATTTACTGAGTTAGAAGGAGTTCTGACAGGTATGACTCACGGCCAGCTCGATATTGGGCCTAGATGGTCACACACATATGGTAGGCATTGCGATGAGTAGAGGTTCAGATATGAGATATCCGACGGAGCCCTTGTCTTATTGGATGCAGATCCAATACCCACTAGGGGAGGACCCATTAGGGTTTGACAAGGGACCTCTATAAATAGGAGGGATTCAAAGCCTCATAGGCTAGAGCCTTTGCTTCCCTTTCCTATTCTCCTCTCCTTCTCCACCTCAGAGCAGGCCTGGAGTTTTGAGGAGCATCGTCGCAACCCTACTGTGTGGATCACCGCTAGAGAGGAGGACGCTTGACCTCCTTCACCCTATCCTAAGGATCTGCAAGGAAACAGGGATATACGATCTCCCTAGGTAACACAATCTACTCTATACGCAGTTTTGAGTTTCGCGGATTTTCGCACCAATCTTCGCACGACGACAAACATCTTTTTGGGAATCGGGGATTTTGTTTTCTTGTTCTTCCACTACGCATGTGATGTCGCCCCCAAGATTTCCCAACAAGCGGATCGGAGGTCCAACTTCGTGAAGACTCGAGCTCCTTTCAATTCATCAAGAAGTTCATCCACCACTGGTATTGGGTACTTGTCCTTGACGGTGATGCCATTCGAAGCTCGGTAGTCGATGCACATCCACCAAGTTCTGTCCTTCTTGTGTACAAGTAGCACCGGTGAGGAATAGGGGCTACAACTTCACCGAATCACCCTTGTTTCAAGCATCTCCTTTACGATCTTTTCAATTTCATCTTTCTGGAGGTGAGGATATCGATACGGTCGAGTGTTCACTGGTGGCTTGCCTGGAAGGATTGGAATTCGATGGTCATGTTGTTGAGGAGGAAGATGTTAGGACTCTAGCTAGGAGAGTCCTAATTGAGAGGGACATTCATGTAAAACTGTTAGGACTTTAGCTAGGAGAGTTCTAATTGAGAGAGACATTCTGTTAGGACTCTAGCTAGGAGAGTCCTAATTGAGAGGGACATTCATGTAGGAGGTTTTTTCTTAGAGAAGAATTAGGAGTTGTAAGGGAATAGGAGTCTTGAGTAGGAGTCCTATTAGGGGTTAGTTAGAAGTAAGAGTCTTAAGTAGGAGTCCTATTAGGAGTTAAGGTTTAGAAGCCCTATAAATAGCCATGTATTCCTCCTCTTTTCATAAGCAATAGATGAATCTTTTCTGCAGCCTTTGAGCAGCAACTTGGAGGGAGGAACCCCTATAGAGTTCCAAGGAGGCCGATCCCCTAAAGAGATCAACCCCAAATTTAGAATCTGTAAGGGTTCTAACACCTGGTATCAGAGCAGCGTTCTTGGCATCTCGCTGCCCTTCCACTGCCATCCATCAACCCTCCACAACCGCCCAAAGCAATTCCCACAATTGCTTAAAAGATCATCGCCAAATTCCACCGTCATCTCCACCACCGCAGATCATCCTTTGATCTCCCCGTGAATTGCAACAGGTTCCGGTTTCCTACCTTACTGCTGCTGCAATTTAGTTATCCTTATTCGAAAATCCAAAAAAAAAAAAAATCCTATATTGCTGCATAAACTTTTCGTCACAATGTTTTCATCTCTACGACGAAAGATACATTGCAGAATTCTAGCCAAATAGCACCATCTGTTTGATCTTGCTACTATGCTTTTTCTATCCAAATTTCTATGAAATTTTTATGACATCTTTGACACTTCCTAACAGCAGATTTCCCTTTGGTTTTTTCGAAAAATTCTCATATAAACCATTGATCTTTTTCGTCTAATCTGTTATACTTAAATCTGCATTGTAAAATTTCAGCCGCATAGCACTGTTTTTTTATCTTGATACCACATTATTTCTATCCAAATCTCTACGAAATTTTTATGATAGCTTTGACACTTCCTAATAGTAGATTTCCCTTTGGTTTCACCAAAAAATTATCCATATAAACCACTGATCTTTTACGTCCAATCTGCTATACCTAAAAATCTGTGCTGCAGAAAATTTCAGCCGCATATTGTTGCCTTAACCCATCTATTTGCAATCTTTATTGAATGAAGTTTCTTATACACTTAATTGATAATCTTGGCTTCCATCTAAGATTGATCTATTAAGAAATTCATCTCTAAAAAAGATTTTATGTTGCTGCAAATTTTCATCGTAACCCGCTGAAATTTTTCGACGAGAATTCTGCAATCTCAACTTGCACCAATTTCCTTGCTGTTATACTGCCGAAATTTTCTTCATTAAATTAGATATCCTTGCTGTCATATAAACTGTGATTTTGCTATCAATTCCCTCCTCAATTATCTCAAGTTTTTGGTGGAAATTACGTCGAGAAACCATTGTTTCTTCGACGACAATTCTACTCTTACAAGACAGCACATACTTGCTGCAACTTCCACTGATTTCTATCAAACCTTTGCTACCATCTACCACAGATCCAAAACATTCATCCATAGTCCTAAAACTCCACTAAACCACACCCTCAAACTACACCCAAAACAGCCACAAAACAAGCCTAAATCGTAGCCTACATCCATCGATCCACCAATCCTTTCGACCATCACTTCTCTCAACTATACATGCCTTTAACCTGACAACAAAAGAGAGATCTTAACATCATAGATTTAGAGGCATATACTATGGCATCTAAGGAGGCAATCAATGCTAAATTCGAAGCCTAGGAGGCGCGAATGGAGGATAAGATTCGGACGCTCTTTACCGAACTCAGACTGGGCCGACCACTAAGCCCGAAAAAATCATATCACGGAGAGAGTTTTGCCCAATCGCACCAGGCTCGAAGAGATGAGTTCCAAGGGAGGGGAGGCTCTATGACTGAACCCAACTATCCATGCATGAGAGTGGACTTCCCTAGATGGGAAGAAGGAGACCCGATTGGTTGGATCTCGCGCGCGGAGCGATATTTTCAATACCACAAAACCGCGGATGCATCTATGGTGAAAATTGCAGCTATACATCTTGAAGGGGATGCTATACAATGGTTTGATTGGTTTGAACATACATATGGAGTCCTTTCATGGTGACAATTCAAAGAAGGACTGCTAATCCGCTTCAGACCAACCGATTACGAGAATATTGATGGACAACTAGCAAAGATCCGACAAACTTCCACCATTCAGGAGTATCAAACCAGG
The DNA here is from genome assembly GCF_000313855.2 of Musa acuminata subsp. malaccensis. NCBI lineage: Eukaryota > Viridiplantae > Streptophyta > Magnoliopsida > Zingiberales > Musaceae > Musa > Musa acuminata. Next base: position 7,248 of record NW_008995704.1, read on the forward strand.
TTTGAAAGGTTATCTAACCAAACTCATGATTGGTCTCAAAAACAGCTATTGAGGACCTTTATTGAGGGCTTGAAGCCAGAGATCCGAAGAGAAGTTAAAGCGCGACAACCGTACAAGCTTATGGCAGCCATCTCTTTCGCACGACATCAAGAGGAGCAATTGAACCATGAAGCTCAAAGGACTAGGGTCACTCCTCAACCAGTAATATTGAAGCCCTTAGCCCCCCTTACCATTGATCGAGTCCCTGCACCAAAGAGGTTGACAAGAGAAGAGCTTCGGGAGTAATCTACGAAGCAGTTATGTTGGCATTGCGACGAGTCGTGGAGCCGTGAGCATCGCTGTAGTAAAGGGAGACTTCTTATAATTGAACCAATAGAAGAAGAGGTCATTGAATATTCAAAAGAGAGCCTTAAACATGAAGAAGAAGATACAAAAGAAGAGTCACAACCGACTGAAGTTACGGTACATGCACTAGCCGACTATTCAAACCCGCAAACGATGAAAGTTGGAGGCCTTCTCCAACAACAACCGATCACTGTTTTCATCGACACGGGCAGCACTAATAATATCCTAAAGAGTAAGGTTGCTATCCGAATGATATTACCTATCGAGAATCACTGCAGGTTTGATGTTAAGGTCACCGACAGACGGATTTTGAAGTGTGATCGTAGGCGCCCGCAGGAGAAACTATTGCTGCAGGACCAAGAGATAATTGCAGATTTCTTCCTTCTCCCTCTTGATGATCATGAGGCCATGCTCAGAATTAAATGGTTGACAACATTAGGTGATTTTTCTTGGAATTTTATGAAACTAATTATGATATTTTACAGTAAGGAGAAACAAGTGATATTGCACGGGAAACGTGGGGGCGACGTAACGATGATTTGCACACAACAAATGATGAAGGTTTTGCATAAAGCATGCAGTGGCTTTTTGGTACAACTTGAGCAGCAAACTAAGGGAGAGCCAACAAAATTGGAAGATCCAAATCTACTTCTTTTGCTTGCTGAATCTTCAGATATATTTGACGAACTACGCAACCTACCTCTTACCCGTCAGCATGATTATTATATAACGATTCTTCCAGGCAAACCTCCAGCAAATACTCAGCCATATCAGTATCCACATCTCCAGAAGGATGAAATAGAAAGGATTTTAAAAGAGATGCTCAAAATAGGAGTTATTTGGCCAAGTTGCAACCCCTACTCTTCACTGGTGCTCCTCGTACGAAAGAAGGATGGAATATGGCGATTATGTATTGATTACCGAGCTCTCAATGACATAACCATCAAGAATAAATACCCTATTCCAGTAGTAGATGAGTTGCTAAGGGAGCACAAATCTTTACAAAGCTGGACCCTCGATCCGGGTATCATCAAATACGAGTATGCGAAGAAGACATACCGAAAACTATCTTTTGAACACACAACAACCACTATGAATTTTTGCTTTCTTCAAAAGAAGGTGGAATATCTTGGGCATATCATATCAGAGGAAGATGTGGCAGTAGACCCCTTCAAAATTGGAGACATGCGAAACTGGCTGACCCCGAGGAACATAAAATTGCTACATGGCTTTCGGGGTTTAACAGGCTACTACTGCAAGTTCGTGAAAAACTAAGGAGAGATCAGTGCACCACTTAATTCCTTACTGAAAAATGATGTCTTCGAATGGTCGGACAGAGCCTCCGCTGCCTTCGATAAACTTAAGGCAGCCATGACGACGACGCCGGTGCTAACACTACCAGATTTCAACCGACCCTTCATTATTGAAGCCGACGCATCTGGAGTCGAAATTAGAGCCATTCTCATGCAAGATGGTCGACCACTCACATACACTAGCAAGATATTATCTCCCTCCCATCAAAATAAGTCAATATATGATAAGGAGATGCTCGCCATTGTGCGCACAGCAACGAGGTGGAGACCCTACTTGATTGGTCGACGATTTCAAATTAAAACCAACCATAAAAGCCTCAAGTACTTTTTGGAGCGAAAGATATCATCCCCTGAGCAGCAAAAATGGGTAACAAAACTTCTTGGATTTGAATATGAAATAACTTACAAAAAAGGGAAAGAGAATGTTCTTGCAGATGCAATTTCGTAGCTACCCGAGCAAGCTGAAGTTTCGGCCATTTCACTTCCGACCAGGGACTTCCTTGAAGATATTAAGATGGAATGGCAAGAAGATTCAGAGACTAGTAAGATTATAAAAAAATTGGAGGATGCACCAAGCTCCGTAGCTCATTACAATTGGGACTCAAAAGAATTATACTATAAGAGTACTAAATTGAAAAGGAGTATGGCATATCACTCACAAACCGACGGCCAGACAAAAGTTGTAAATAAGTGCTTGGAGATAGCCCAAAGCCACCCACCAAATATGACTACCCAAGGAGGACTTCAGACTCAGCCAAGTGCTATTATTGATTGACGGATTATGACTCGACGACGACGATCCACTACTGAATTGCTAATACAGTGGGCAAACCTAGGAACATAAGATGCAACTTTGGAGAACTATGATGACTTGAAGATCAAATTCCCAAAATTCATGAATCGTCAGCCTCGAGGACAAGGCTGATTTTAAGAGGGCGGGTTTGTTAGGACTCTAGCTAGGAGAGTCCTAATTGAGAGGGACATTCATGTAAAACTGTTAGGACTTTAGCTAGGAGAGTTCTAATTGAGAGAGACATTCTGTTAGGACTCTAGCTAGGAGAGTCCGAATTTAGAGGGACATTCATGTAGGAGGTTTTTTCTTAGAGAAGAATTAGGAGTTGTAAGGGAATAGGAGTCTTGAGTAGGAGTCCTATTAGGAGTTAGTTAGAAGTAAGAGTCTTAAGTAGGAGTCCTATTAGGAGTTAGGGTTTAGAAGCCCTATAAATAGCCATGTATTCCTCCTCTTTTCATAAGCAACAGATGAATCTTTTTTGCAGCCTTTGAGCAGCAACTTGGAGGGAGGAAACCCTATAGAGTTCCAAGGAGGCCGATCCCCTAAAGAGATCAACCCCAAGTTTAGAATCTGTAAGGGTTCTAATAGAAGACCGCG
>NW_008997719.1:3448-33112 GCF_000313855.2 Musa acuminata subsp. malaccensis
GTTTATGAATTGCACAGGGTTATAAATTTGTAGACTATAGAGGTGAAATTTTGATCTGAATGTTTTCTTAGTGACCTCAAATGTGTATTTGGATCCTGGATTAGTTGTGATGAAAATTTTAATATTGTCGATATTTTGAGGGGCGTGACATTAAGCCTACCATTTACCTAGATGCTTCAAGCTTCTCTTTCGGCAAAGACTTTATCAATATATTTGATCTATTCTCATTGGTATACATATTTTCCAAGTGTAATTTTTTCATCTCAAGCACATCACGAATCCAGTGATATCTAACATCAATATGCTTGGATCTAGAATGATATATTGAATTTTTAGAGAGGTGAATGATACTCTGATTATCATAGTAAACAGTATAGTATTCTTGTTTCAAACCTAATTCCTATAAAAACTTTTTTATCCACAAAGCTTCCTTACAGGCTTCAGTAATTACTATATATTATGCTTCTATGATTGATAGAGCAACATAATTCTGTAACTTAGATTGCTAAGAGACTACTCCCCCTACAAACATCATTAAGAATCCTGAAGTAGACTTCTTAGAATCAGTATAACTTATAATGTCTACATCTGTGTACCCCTCTAGCGTAGGTTCATCATTGCCAAAACATAAATACAACTTGGAAGTACCTCTTAGATATCTTAATATCTATTTTACTATTGCCTAATGCTCATTACCAAGATTAGAGAGAAATCGATTGATAACTCCAACTACATGAGCTATATCTGGCATAGTACAAATCATAGCATACATCAAACTGTCTACTGCAGATGAGTAAGGCAACTTGGAGATTTCTTATTTTTCTTTCTCACTTGTAGGACATTGTTTCGAAGTAAGCTTGAAATGACATGCAAGTAGAAAAAAAACTACTTTGGCTTTACTCATGTTGAATCTTTCAAGAACCTTTTCAATGTAGGTCTCATAAGATAACCAAATCTTCCCTTTCTTCCTATCATGAATAATCTTCATGTCAAGTATTTATTTTATCAATTTCAAGTCTTTTATGGCAAAAGACTTACCTAGCTCTCTTTTAAGCTTTTCAATTTGACTAGCATCATGACCAACAATCAACATATCATCAATATATAGTAGGAGAATAATGAAATCATCATCTGAAAATTTCTTTGTAAACACACAATGATCATATGTGATTCTATTATACCTTTGTCTCATCATAAAGGAATTAAACTTCTTATATCACTATCTATGTTCTTGTTTGAGTCTATATAAGCTTTTCCTAAGCTTGTATACTAGATTTTCTTTTCCCTTGACTTTGAAACCTTTTGGTTACTCTATGTAAATTTCTTCTAAGTCACCATGAAGAAATGTTATTTTCATATCTAGTTGCTCAACTTCTAAATTCAAGCGGGCAACCAAACCAAGAACAACTTAGATAAAATATATTTTCATCATAAAAGAAAATATTTCTTCAAAGTCAATACCTTTCTTCTGTTTGAATCCTTTCACAACTAGTCGTGCCTTGTATCTTTGTAAGCTATTTTTCAGTCTTCAATTTGTAAACCCATTTATTCTTGAGAGATTTTTTTTCTTTAGGTAACTTTACTAAGTTATAGGTGTGGTCTCAAGCAAGGATCTCATTTATTCTTGTATGACTTTAACCCACTCATTCTTATGCTTACATAGAATAGCTTCTTGGTAAGTTTTTGACTCTCCCCCATTAGTAAACATAACATACTCATGTGGATGATATCTGAAAGATAATTATCGCTCTCTTATGGATCTTCTCATTGGAATCTCAACTGGTGGTGGAGGTGCTTATTCAGTTGGTTCAACATCATTAACTATAGGAGTATCCTCACTAGCATTCTCACCACAATCTTCTTGTTCATCTCCCCCATGATCATTATGAACTACAGGTGAGGAATTGAACCCAAACTCCAAGGAATATAAATAGAGGTTTTTAACTTCTCAATATTATCACTATCATCAAACAATTGGTCTTCAAGAAACATAAAATCTCTGCTTCTAATAATCTTCTTGTTCATTGTATCTCATAATCTGTACCTAAACTCTTCATGACTATACCCCAAGAAGATACATGCTTTTACTTTATTATCAAACTTGGATATCTTATCTTTGAGAATATGAACAAATACTTTGAACTCAAAGACTCTCAAGTGATTATAAGATATATCTTTTCCTTTCTATACTCTCTCTAGAACATCATCTTTTAGAGGAACTAATGGAGAAAGATTTATTAGGTCACTTATAGTTCTCATAGCGTCTCCCAAAATGACTTAGGTAACTTGGCATGAGAAAGCATATACCTAATCTTTTCTTCAATAGTTCTGTTCATCCTTTCTATCACACCGTTCTGTTGAAGAGTTTTAAGAATTGTTTTCTCAAGTATGATACAATGGAATCTGTAATAATTCTCAAAAGATCCCTTGTACTCACCACTATTATATGCTCGAACACACTTTAGCTTTCTATTAGTTTCTCTTTGACATGAAACTCTTTGAAAATGTCGAGTACCTGATTTTTAGATTTCAAAACAAAAGCCCAAACTTTTCTAGAATGGTCATCAATAAAAATAACAAAATAAAGAGCACCTCCAAGAGTTTTAGTTTGCATAGTACATACATCAATATGAATCAAATCAATAACATTTGATCTTTTAGATGATAGATATGTATGAAAGATAACTCTATGTGTTTTTTCAGCTAAGCAATGATCATAAAATTTAAGAGATGTACCTTACAACTCTGGTAAGAACTGCTTTCTACCAAGAGTTTGAAGTTCCTTCTCGTTGATATGACTAAGCCTCTTGTGCTAAAGATCTATATTTTCACCATTCTAAATTGTATTAATCTCTCCTTTGTGTAGCTTAGCTTCCATGATATAAAAAGAGTTTAGCTTCTTTTCTCTCGCCATAATTAGAAAACCTTTAGCGAGTTTTCATTTGCTTTCACTAAAATAATATGTAAATCCCTCATCATCAAGTCTGCTTATAAATATCAAGTTAATATTTGAAATATGTCTAACATCTTTGAGTATCAATTTGCTCCCTATACTGGTCTTCAAGCAAATATCTCTGATACTCATAATCTTAGATGTACTACTATTGCAGATTCTGACATTGCCAAAATCACCAGCAGTGTAAGATCTGATGAAATCACCGTGAGAAGTAACATGAAATGAAGCACAAGAGTCAATTACCCAATTACTGTCTTGAGCTGCAAGACTGACACAAATGTCATCACAAACAATAATGATATCACTTTCAGCAACAACTGTATTGGTCTCTTTCTTATTTTTCTTCCTCTTATTACGTTCTCGCTTCTAAAACCTACACTCTTTCTTCATGTGACCTAACCTGTTATTGTGAAAACATTTGATACCTCTTCTAGACTTGGATTTTCCTCTATAATAATGTGGATTTCTACTATGACTACTTCCACGTCTTTCTTGTTTTTCAATAACAAATACACCAGAAAAAGATTCTCCATATTTTTTTCTTCTTGCATTTTCATTTAGTAAACTGTTTTTAATCATATCTATAGTTAAAGTCTCCTCTAGCGTAGAGTTACAAATTATAACCACATGCGTTTCCCAACTTTCTAGTAAAGAGCTGAGAAGTAAGAATCCTTGCATCTCATCATCTATATTCATTTTCATAGTAACTAACTTGTTTGCAAGACTTTAAAATTGGCTTATATGCTCAATAATATTATCACCATCTTTATACTTCAAATTCACAAGCCTTTTAGGGGGAGAAATTTTATTTTCCACTATTTTTTTCATAAAGAGGTTTTCTAACTTTTGTCAAATAACATCAGCTCTGGTTTAATCAGAAATATACTCATGCAAATTTATATTCAGCCGTCTTCTAATATAGGCAATAGTTTTTCTATGTTGAACCTCTTATTTCTCATCTTCCATAATAGAAGGTTTATCTTTAATTTTGACAGGCTTATACAAATCTTCATAATAGAACAAATCTTCCATCGTATGTCTCCAAGTAAAATAATTTAATGAGTTCAATTTAATCATCTCATTTGACTCTTCTATTTCAATCGTATAAGAAAAAAACTAGTACTCCACATTTGACAAAAACCCTAAAAACTTTAATTTTTTCTCTTCTTTTCTTCATGCTGTTACTGTTGCTGCAATAATTTCTTTTAATACATCAAATTTAGGCTCAGTGCCTAAATCATTTCGTCCAAGCCCACGCTGGACCCAATAATTAATATTTTTTCTCGGATTTATGATTGGCGCTTTTCTTCAATAAAGTCTCTTACCATCCGACAAGAGCTTCGTTACATTATTGCAGTTCATAAACCCTAGTAAAGACTCTCTCTTGGAGAATGAAGAAGTAGTCATCATTGTATCAGAAGAAGAGTCCGACTTCCTTCAACTGCTGACGCTCGTATGTTGTTGATCTCCTCGAAATCGTTGCTGAGGCCGTCATGTCCGTGCTGAGGATTCTCCATTCCTGTAACACTTTACTTTCTCCTTGGACTGACACCATTTCCCCTACCTCTCTTCCCATGGAAATGGCCATCATGGCCTGACTCATCAAACACTCTTCGCAGCACTCATAAGAAACTAGATGACAGTATGCTCAGAAGAAAGAGACAACAGCCCATTGGAAAACGCATCAGACACTGCAAATCTTGTCTTCCAGATCATGAAAGAGAAAAGCCAGCATAAAATCTCTTTCTTTTTCTTTTCTGAATCAGCTTATGACTTATGTAATAAAATGTTGTTGTCAGCTAATCTGAACTTGAACGAGTATCTAAATGTCAAATGACATTTTTTCAGTTAGCTAGCTCGTGATCGAGTTCCTCTGATCATTATATTATGTTTGCAGATTGATTTTAAATCTTTGTAGAGAGAAGAAGAAGAAGAAGAAGAAGATCGTGAGTTCTGGTATCTTGAAGAATCTACTTTGTCTCCTGGAAGTAATCTAAAAACTTGAGCGATGGAGCGGAGGGATCGACCTCATAAAAGTACGTCCAAAAGTGCAACTTTGGGACATTATATATCTTTCATCTAAATGAAAAGGAGAAAGAGAAATGGGGATATCAACTGTTAACTGGGAGATTATAAGGCCATTTTCTATACTACTTATCGAAGTGCTTTGGATGCGAGTTTATGAATCCTTCTCGCTGAGTCAGGCTGTTCATTGCCAGACTCAATAGGAATAATACTGTGTCTTAGTCCAGCATCCGCATAATGATGAGTACAGACGCGAAACTGTATGACACTGTTACATGGAGCAGTAGTCTTACCTTAGATTTATACAAATCTTTCATATTATCAACCATATGATTATAGAACTATCGGATGAGAAATATCATTGTAAATTTGTACAAAAGCATAACATAGACAACTTCTTGAAACGATGTACTACTTCCTTAAGAATTTAAAGCGAAAAAACTGTGGCTAACTCTCATCTTAGAAATTGCTGGAATCTTTCAACACCGCCAGTTATCTCATTCTTTAGCTGTTCGTGTAAACTTTCAAATGTGTGACTGAAAGTTCTAATTTTAAACAGAATCACTTCGCATAGATAGTGCCATGATCATCATTCTTCTACAACATACTCTTGCATGAACAAGTGACATATAGTGTAGGGGGAGAGAGGGCGAGATGATGAACTACGAAAGTGCAAAATAACGTTCACATCTAAGTGTATCCAAGTCGAAGTTCCAAATCAAGTTCATCCTTGCGATCTCCACAAATACCTATCTCCAACTCGAGTCTCACAACTTCTCTCCCTTGTTGCAACTCATTGCCCGTGTCCTTTTCCATCAGGTCCTTCGCCTCTCCGGTCCCAAACAAGGCCTTCACCGTTTCCATCTTGTTCAAGTCATCACCTCTTGAGAAAGAGAAATGTGTCAGAGGAGAAGTCATGGAAGGCAACGTATTGGGTGCTAGGAAGATCTTATCCCCAGAAGAACTCGAAGGTGGTGGCATGTTGAGGTTAGGAATATTAGGAGCACTGCTAAAAGGAACAGGTTCACCACCAGGGCTAGGGTTAGGGTTAAGGTCAAAAGGTAGGGGTCCCGGAGGTGGGGACTGCCTCAGCCTGGCTTTATCCCTTCTGTGGACATTCATATGACCCCCAAGAGCCTGAGCTGTCTTGAATTCCCTGCTGCAAAAGCTACAAGAGTATGACCTTGGAGGCCATGAAAAGCCTGCTAAGAAGCTACCAGGAAGAGGGCCCCCTTTTGCAGTGTGGGTGTAGCTCATCCATGGCTCCTTCCCCTTGCTGCTGCTGTTGCTGCTACAGTTGTCCGTGGTGACTCTACCACACCTCTCCATTGATGTCTCGGCTGGGTACAACCTGCAGAGAACAGAAGATCATCAACTCCAGCGTTGCTGAAGACCAACCACTGAAGACACTTCATAAAGCAATCAAAGAAGAAGTACCCAGTACTTTCTCACCTGAGAGGGCACTGTAATCATGATATGGAGGTGGTGTGTCTCTCCCCCCTCTTTAATATGACCAATTGGTTTGCTTCTGATTTCACTTGCTAGGATTATTGTATCGTCTGACGCGAGAGTAATGGGGTTGCAGAAGTGCCCATCAAAATTCTAACCCTGAAACTGAAAATCCCATTCGCGGTACCATCTTCAAATGTCTGCTACTATAACTGGGAAACACTTAGCAAAAGTGGCTCCAGGGGACCTGCCACAATATACTCTTAGCTACATTTGTAAGCTCCATGTTCCAACTCTTTCTTTGAGTGCTCTTGGCTTTGCATGTCAGAGCAGTGATGACATGACACCAGTGAGTAGAAACGTTGAGTCATTAGCATAAATCAGACGACACCATAGTTAGTAGTTATGTAAGCCTCTTAGGTCAAATTATTCTTTCTTGCACCCAACTTATGTAATATGGTTCGTTGTTCTCAAAGACCATAAAGGCTTATCCACTACATGTGACTTTTCACTTGGTAGATGCTCAAAATCCAGTGATGTCAAATATTATTTCCCCATCCATAAGCTATACATGAATACAACGTTAGTTGTTTTTCCACACAAAATAAAAGAAAAAAAAATCGGAAGGACTACAAAATTGCTGATAAGTGAGGAAAGACTTCTATTGAGGTGGAACCTTGTTTCCGTAATTAGATTGATCATTAATACAAGTATCGTATGCTGGTAGGTACGTACTATCTATTAATTAAATACTAGTTCTGGAAAATCTCACAACCATGATACTTGAGTTTGAAAGTTTGTGAAATAGAAGACATTGTCTTTTCTTCTGTTTAAATGATATCCTGCATGTTATGAGCATTTAGTTCATTTAGTTACTTGGATTTTGCTTGCTTATCAATTATATCAAATTCATTGCGTGTGATATAGAGAACAAAAGGGCATCATTCTTATGGTACAACACAGATTCCACAAGAGTAGCGTTCCTCAGCATGGCAACAGCTTCTGACTTGCAAATAAAAAGTAGATGGCAAATTTTCTGTGGAAGTGACACCAAGAGGGACAAATGGATTCCACCACACCCTGGCCTTAGATCTTCTGGGAGACAAAGGCACCCAACTGCATGCAACATTTCTTTGCTAAATCCAGGCATCCTTTAATAAGGTTGCATGGCCAAATTTGCAGATGTTACCCAGCAGAGATTAGGGTTTGCGTCTCACACACTCCATCGCAAGCGTTGCAGTTTAAATCCATCTCTTGTCCACAGTGAAGTCCCCTTAAAGCTAGAGCTTGCTACATGTAGGATGAGGATAATAGGAAAACCCAGAAGGTTTTCCTCTGTAGTTTCTTGCTAGTTTTTTGGTCATTTGATTGGCTCTGAGGAATCTGGGTCTGATGTGCCATGCAGATCCCCCAGACTTATGATTGGCCAAGGCGTCATCTCTTTTAAGAAGACATTCCATCAGTCTGCTGGCTTTCGATGCAGCGGAGAGAAAACTGTCATAATTATCTCTCAAGTCATTCGAATGAAAGACATATATATATATATATATATATATATATTGTATGTCATTGGTGATGGGGTACGAAAAACAAAGGTAAACACTAAAAAACAAAAAACAAAAGGCACAGACGAGGAAACCTAAGACAGGATGTTGCACCGATCATGCAAAATGGATGTGCTTATAATTAACCAATACATCGCAGGGTGATGGAGATGTTGAATTTGGTAGGTATTCTTGGATTTCTACAGTCACTGTCTTTTAATAAAAAATTAAGAAATTATTTTTAATAAAATTTTATAAATTTATATGAGAGAATATATCATAGATTTATTTAAATTTAGGTTAATTCAATGCACTTATAGCTTTATCTTATGTAGTGAAAATTTTGATTTTGTTTCATTTTATCTCAAGAATTCAATGTATTTAATGTGAGAGAGTATACAATAGATTTGTTTAAATTATTTTATTTCATAGCTTCAATATTTTTTTAATAGTAGTATACTAGACCCTCTTGTTAAAGATTGAGAGTTTGAAACCTCATCCAATATATTTTGATAGTATAATAAAAATCGATTAGGTAAGAGAAGCGTTGCGAGGATTTCACTCCATTGCATCTCTCATGGCAATTAGTGATTCTTCACCGGTGGCAAGGCATCACCCCACTCACAGTGGTAAGACTCGTGCTGCGATACTCCTGCCGAGAAGGTGATCCTCATCTGGAAGGAAACTTCTGCTCACTTTATGGCATCGATGAGCTGCCCCTCAAATCACAGAAATCGGTAGCAATATTCCTATCGAGGGTGAAGTTCTGATTATGCAATCGATATAGGCAAGGAACTCCATCGAGATCTCCCCGATTCTGCAAGAAGCATCTTCCCCCAATGTAGCATTTTCTCTTTGAGCCGCGTGCATTACCTTCTACAATTTAGCCACGCAAAAAAAGATCTCTGCAGGTTTCGCATGCAAGCATTCCCAAATTGGGCACCTCTCAAATCTAACGCTCGAATGCACAGCTAGCCTCACCTAGTAGCGTGGACCCCTTCCTCCCTATAGTTAGCAAACGAGGCTAAGTGAATGGGGGTAAGGATCCTTCCCTCATACCTAACCCAAATGTGCACATTGCCATTGTGGTCAACGCCTCCCCGCTGCTTGAGTTGAGGATATATTTTGTTGATATTAGATCCCTCTCTATCTTCATGATATTATCAAACCAACATGCTTTCTTGAAGGGTCGATCAATTCATGAAATAAGTGTCACAAGTATCAACTCATCAAAGTTCCTCCAAGAATGAATTTAAGAATTAATCTCCATAAGGCTTATGATTTTGTTAGATGAGATTTTTTTTCAACATTTACTAGAAATATATGAATTCCTGATATAATTCATCAATTGGATATAGGCATGTATCACAAATACTCCTTTCATTATTAATTTAAATAGTGTGAGTATGAGATTCTTTAAAGAGACCAAGGGTCTTAGACAAAGCTATACTATGGTCCATTATCTTTTTTTGATTATTATGTAGAATCTTTCTAATGACTTAAATAGTTGTATACTATTCAAGGGAGCTTTAACTGCATACTGTTACAACCCTTTAGTAACCCATTTTATGTTTGTGGATGACCTTTTTATATTCTCAATAGCAAATGTCTCCTCGGTTGCTTCAATTCATAATATCATGCATCAATTTACTAATGATTCTAGACGGGAAGTCAATGTAGAAAAAATCCCTTCTATTCTTTGCAAGATGTTTGCGAGATACTCAGTAACATATCTCAAAATTATTGCACATGCCTATTGGTTCCATTCCTATCACATTCTTAGGTATTCCCTTAATCAGTAAAAGATTATTCTTCTTAAACTGTGTGCCCCTTATACAGTTTATTGTGAACAAAATTCTAAGTTGGAAGAGCCACCATCTTTCCTATATCAGTCATATTCAATTGATTCAAGTTGTTATTACTAGGAAAATACTATATCAATGAAGCATCTTTCTCCTCCCTTACATAGTCATCCATTAGTGAAAACAAATGATAGTATGATTTCTATGATATGGAGAGGATTCTAACGAACTTCACAAGGTCACTTGGTAAGCTGCATGTAAATTGCTGCATGCAGGAGGACTTGGTATTCAGAATATCCAATCCCTTAACCGGGACAATGGTTTTGAAAAACGACTCTCTTTGGGTTGGATGGATTATAAAGGACTATATAACTTGCAGATCAATCTAGACCATTCTTATCCCTACTATTTGCTCTTGGAATTTCAAAAATATATTATAGGTTTAGGGCAAAGCAATGCATAATGTCACTCGTATTATTGGTGATAGGTAAGACACTTATATAGCTTGACCCTTACCCTCCAAGAGGAGTTTTAAAGTTTGTTATTGAAGATTTTATACAATAAGAGATATCTCCTAATCCTTTGGCTCGGATTGTTTATTCATATTCGTAAGGATGGAACCTGGGAAGTCGACTACTCCCATTCCTCGAACGTTATTCCTATTTGGGACAAACTCCACAAGGTTAGGACTCTTCCAAACTCTAAAAAGGACTATGTGATTTGGAAGCCTTCAAATTCAAGCAAATTCACCTTAAAATCGACTTATGATGCATTAGAGAAGCCAACTATCGAGGTTGCATGGAACAAGCTTATTTGGTTTAAAGTATATGTATATCAGTTTTCTTTCATCTTTTGGCTCGCTTGTTTAAACTGTTGAATCTCGGATTTTGATGATGAAACCAATTGATAAATTTATGATCTAATTTGCGTTTTGAGTGACGTAGGATTAACTTCGATCAGAAAAGATAAATCGATTAAAGTAGGAGGAATTAGACATTGAGCCAGAGTAAAACATGTTAGGAGATTGGACGTCGAGCTGGATGATTGGTTGATGTATCAGCAGAAGGATTTTGTTCCATGAGTTCGGGTATAAGGCTGAAGGATCGGACATTGTGCCAAGGAGATTAGATATTATATAAGTCAATATGCTAATTGGGCAATACGCCGAAGGAGAGGACGATGCATCAAAACATCGGATGAAGTGCCGGATAAACCAATGATATGCTGGACAATATAGGATTTATGCTTATAATAATTTGTCTAGATCAAAATAGTTTAGGTCTAATTGAGTTAGTTTCAAGTGTAATCAGACTACCTCAATTAGGGGCCCATTGGGTCGGAGTTGGGACTATTTTGAGTTAAGAGAGGCCCATTTAATGACCTTTAGTTGGCCAAAGCGGTGGCATCGCTAGGGCTAGCGGTAGCACCACCTGAGGCTCGGCCTCCTAGGTGGTCTGGGTGGTAGTATGGCCCAAATCGGGTGGTGGTACTACATGTAGTTAATGTTGCCAAGCGGTGGTACCCCCTTGTTAAGCGAAGGTACCACTAGAGCCCAGTTTTCGAGGTTCTATCAAGTAGTGGTACCGCCCAGATTGGGCGATGATACTGCCCAGTGTTAGACTAACAAATTATGGTATCGCCTAATACTAGTGGTGGTATCGCTAGTACCATAAAAACCCAAGATGAGATTGTTTTTGACTTTATATGCTATGAGTTCTAGCATCGGGTCACACACATATGGTAGGCGTTGCAACAAGTAAAGGTTCGGATATGAGATATCCATCGGAGTTCCTATCTTATTGGATATCCAATAAGCTCTTAAATTATTAGATCCTATGGATGAGATCCAATAAGAGCCAATGAGAGATTATTGAATTAAGATCAACTAATCTAAGAGGCTTGAATAGTTAGATGGAGATCCAATACCCAATAGGGCAGGATCCATTACGGTTAAGTTGACTAGGGGCCTCTATAAATAGGAGGGACCCAAAGGTTCATAGCCTAGAGCTTAATTTGGTTGTCATATCATATTCTCCCTATAGGAAAATCTAGAAGGCGACATCACATGCACAATGGAAAAACATAAAAACAAAATCCTAAAATTTTCCATCGATGTGTTCATTGTCATGCGATGATTAGTGCGTAAAAACTGCAAAGCTTAAAACTGCATATATTAAAAATTGTGTTACCTAGGGAAATTGTATATCCTTGAATCCTTGTAGGAGAGGGTGAAGGAGGTCAAGCATCCTCCCCTCTAGCGGTGATCCTCACAGTAGGGTTGTGATGATGCCCCTCAAGTCTCCAGGCCCGCTATCTAAGGAGGACAAAGGGGAGGAGAATAGGAGATGGCAACCCAAAGAGGCTCTAGCCTATGAACCATTAGTTCCCTCCTATTTATTAAGGTCCCTCGTCAACTTAACCCTAATGGATTCTGAACTATTGGGTGTTGGATCTCCATCTAACTACCCAAGCCTCTTAGATTAGTGGATCTCATCCATAGGATCCAATAATTCAAGGGCTTATTGGATATCCAATAAGATAAGGGCTTCGACGGATATCTCATATCTGAACCTCTACTCATCACAACATCTATAATATGTGTGTGACCCTCTAGGCCCAATATTGAGCTGGCTATGAGTCATGCCAGTCAGAACTCCTTCTAGCTCAGTGAATTATTATCTCCATAATCATTCATTCGACTCATCGATTATGGACGTACTAGGCCACTACGCCGCAGTCCCTAGACGATACAAGGGAATCCAATCTATTGGACCTATCTGCCCTCAATTACTATATACCTATAGTCCCTCATCTATCTAATATCCTAGATATCATATACCGAGCATGGTGTTGTCAAACTCATATGGTTTCTACTCGAGTCTCGCTCTAATCGGATTCTCCTTGAGAACTCTTTCTCTTTCAATCCGAATGACCCTTGTGTTGAATCTCATTGATGATGAAATCAATTGGTAAAATATTTGGTTAAATCTATATGTTAAGAAAAGTGTGTAGAATTAATTATGATAGCGATCAAGGAATAAAGCAAAACGAAGTGCCGGAGAAAAGATTGAGATTTCGTTGGGAGTTCGAGAGTTCGTCGGGAGTCCGGAGGTTGGTCAGAAAGACTATAGGAATTGACCGAGAAGAAGCTCATCAGAACTCACTAAGAAGATCATCGTAAAGTCCAGGAGCTTGCCGAGAGTCTATTGGGAGATTGCAAAGAGATCGTTGGAAGTCCACCGGAAGATCACTAGATACTCGCTAGAAGAAACCTAGACTTACTAGATTTATTTTGTTTAGTGTATGCCTTAAAAATCAAAGTTAGCATATAATTAGGGTTACTTTTGAGAGGTAATCCCATTAACCCTATTAAGAGCCAACTAGGTTGGTAATTAAACTGGTTTAGGCTGGATTCAAGGCCCAAACAGGTTGTTGAACCTTGTTAGGCGGTGGCACCACCTAGGGTGGGCGGTGGAACTGCTTGAGGCTTAGCCTCCCAGGTGGTCTAGGCGGTGGTACCACCCAAAGTGAGCGGTGGTACCATTGGTAGTTATTATTGCTAAGCAAGGGTCCCGCCAGAACCCAATCTCCGAGGCTTTGTCAGGCGGTAGTTGTTAGGAAATTATGGGGGCAACATCACATGTGCAGTGGAAGAATAGAAAATAGAATCCCCAATTATTCAAAAGATGTGTTTATTGTCGTATGAAGATTGGTGCACAAAAATCTATGAAAATTAAAACTGCGTAAATAAAAGATTATGTTACCTAGGGAGATCGTATATCCCTAAATCCCTATAGATCTCTAGGAGAGGGTGAAGGAGGTCAAGTGCCCTCCTCTCTAGCAGTGATCCACACAATAGAGCTATGACGACACTCCTCAAAACTCTAGGCTTACTCCGAGGAGGAGAAGGGGAGGAGAATAGGAGAGGCAAACCAAAAAAGCTCTAGCATATGAACCATTGAATCTCTCTTATTTATAGAGGTCCCTTGTTAACTTAACCCTAATGGATTCTACCCTATTGGGTATTGGATCTCCATCCAACTACCCAAGCCTCTTAGAATAGTGGATCTCTATCTAATAATCTCTCATTGGCTCTTATTGGTGTTAGGATCGAGAGCACTAAGAGAGGGGGGGGGGGGTGAATTAGTGCAGCGGAAATCTTTCAGCGATTAAAAACGAAAGCTGCGTTCGTTTGATAAAAACTATTTTGATGCAAAAGCCGATTTTAAGAATACTTATGATTAAGTACAGTTTATGTCTAAACACAGTTTGCGTCTAAGCGCAGTTTACGCAGTTTGCGTCTAAATGCAGATTGCGTCTAAGCACAGTTTGGCGCAGTTTGCGTTTAAGCGCAGTGCAGTTTGTGTCTAAATGCAGTTTTACGTCTAAACACAGTTTTACGTCTAAACGTAGTTTTACGTCTAAACGTAGTTTGCGTCTAAACGCAGTTTTACGTCTAAACGTAGTTTTACGTCTAAACACAATTTGCGTCTAAACGCATTTTACGTCTAAACGTAGTTTTACGTTTAAAAGTAGTTTATGTCTAAAACACAGTTTTATAGGAATCTGAACTTAGAAACTTCGTTCGTAAAAGCGCAGAAGATAGTTTTGCAGAATCAAAACGTAAACGTAAACTATAATGTATGAAAACACCGATTTACGTCTGAATGCAGATTCGGAAAGATCAGCACTTAGAAACTTGTTCGTAAAGGCGCAGAGAGCAATAGCTATGTAGGAGGTTTGCAGTATTGATAAAGTGCTCAAAATAAACGCAAACCAGAGATTTAGAGTGGTTCGGTCAGTTTTGACCTACTCCACTTTTGGCTTCCTCCACCGACGAGGTCACCGACGTCAACTAGAGGCCTTCCTTCAATAGGCGAAGGCCAACTGCCCTTTTACAGATTCACTCCTTTTGATGGGCTCAGGAGTCAACCCTTACAGAACCTTTCTCTCCTCTCTTTACAACTCAAAACTTGAAGAACAGAAAGAGGAGAACTTTAGGACTTTACACAAATTTGAGCTCTTAGAATCACAGAAAAGATCAAGAATTCAGTGTAGGTCTGTATCTTTTCAGTGCTGAATGGGTGGGGTATTTATAGGCCCCAACCCAATTCAAATTTGGAGCTCAAAACGATCAAATCCCGGAATTCCGGGATCAGGCGGTTGCACCTCCTGACTGGAGAGGTTGCACCGCCTGGCAGAGCTCGAAGACTGAGCCCAGGCGGTGCCACCTCTTGACTGAGGTGGTTGCACCCCTCTGCCAGAGCTCGAAGACCGAGCTCAGGCGGTGCCACCTCTCTGTCAGGGAGGTTGCACCTCCTAGTCTTGCTCGAAGACTGAGCTCAGGCGGTGCCACCTCTCTGTCAGGGAGGTTGCACCGCCCAGTCTAGCTCAAAGACTGAGCTCAGGCAGTGCCACCTCCTGGCTGGGGAGGTTGCACCGCCCAGTCTCGCTGGGAAGCTTAGCCCAGGCGGTGCCACCTCCTGGCCTAGGCGGTTGCACCTCCTAGTGCAATCCGGGTCCGAATGGTTAGCTCTATTCGGCCCAATTTCAGTCTTTCAGGGGCCCAATTGCCCCAAGATTAAGCTAATGGGATCACCTCCCATTTTCTAACTTAATCAACGTGCTAACTACGATTAGATCTTAGACAATTTATGCAGCTTTGCTTCGGTGCGTCAATCGCTTCTTCCGGCGAGTTTCCGGCGAACTTCCGTCGATCATCCGATGAACCCTCGATGATGCTCCAGCGGACTTCCGGCAAACTCCTGGACTTTGCGACGATCCACTTGGCGAGTTCCGACGAGCTTCACTTGGCAAGCTTCTGGACTTCTCGGATCTGTTCTCGCAGAACCTCCAACGACCGTCCGAACTTCCGTCGAACTCTCGAACTCCCAACGTGATCATGAACATGACTCCGACGCAACTCCTGCTGCTTGTCTAACTTTCATCGTAGTTAATCCTGCACACACAAAACAAAAACTTCGATCGAGACAATTAATCCTAAGCAATTAACCTAGTTGTCCGGCATGTCATTGGTCCCTCGACGCTTCGTCCGATTCTTCGGCGCATCGTCCTTTCCTGCAGCCTATTGCCCAATCGGCCAGTTGACTCCGCAACTCCGATATCCTTGGCACAATACCTGCTCTTCTTGGCCCGATGCCCGAGTCCACGACTCGAAGCCTTCTGTCGATACGTCAACCGATCCACCGGCCCGACGTCCAATCTTCTAACATGTTCCTCCGGCACAACATGATGTTCCTGCTTTAATTGTCTCATCCTAATCGAAGCACCCTGCGTCACTCAAAATGCAGATTAAATCATAAACATATATCAAGGAGTTTCATCATCAAAATACGAGATTCAACAATTGGATCTCATCCATATGATCCAATAATTCAGGGGCTTATTGGATATCTAATAAGATAGGGGCTTCGATGGATATCTATTATCCGAACCTTTATTCATCACAATGCCTACCATATATATGTGACCCTCTAGGCCCAATATCAAGCTGGCCATGAGTCATACCTATTAGAACTCCTTCTGGCTTAGTGAATTATTATCTCCATAATAATTCATTCGACTCATCGACTGCAGATGTACTAGGCCACTACGCCATAGTCCCTAGACGATACAAGGAAATCTAATCCATTGCACCTGTTTGTTCTTAGTTACTATATACCTATAGTCCCTCGTCTCTCTAATATCCAAAAGATCGTATATCGGGTATGGTGCTATCAGACCCATATAGTTTCTAATTGAGTCCCACTCTAATTGGATTCTCCCGGAGAATTCTTTCTCTCTCAATCTGAATGACCCTAGCCAGAGATTTATCTGAGCAAGAACAAATGAGATATTTCTCTAATGACCATCAGCCTCCGAATCACCATGGTCTCGATGGACTCGACCAACCATGATGTTCGGTTAAGTCAACACCATCGTTATAAGATGCGTCTGATTCGATGATATAGCCTCAAGGGACTCGACCAAGCATACCATATCCTCTGGTCACCAGTGACATCTCTATGTCATAGGCAAGATATCGAATCACGATATAGGTGAGCCTCGAGGGACTCAACCAATTCAACCTACACCGAAAATCGGCACCTACCTATAGTGATGGAAGGCCACATGGGTCAATCTAATTGCCTCACGTTTACCGACTTAATATTATCGAGAGAGGTGATTTTGATTTGGTCTCCTAATGTAATGTGTCATATACATACATATTTAATATATATCTACATCGTATGCAAATATATATACATATCTAGTAGGTATTTAAGCAATCACACATCATATGAGCAATCATATTAGATGATCATAGATTATAGTCTAATGTGATTAAGCCCAAGCTAGTGGGCCTAATCACTCATATCAAGATTTATATATGCAGTGATACATCTCCATGCCTTGTGATTGTCCATCTCGTCCTCGTCGGTTCTATCGGCATATTGACGCATCTAAATGCATTGCGATCGTCCGTCTCGTGGGTGCCGCTATCGCTTCCATGCTCCTGTTGCACCTCATCGTGTGATTACAACTTAATCATAGGTATGCAGGCCTGACAATAAATGAGAAATAAATTGGAGGCTCGCAAGCTCTAATAATAATAATCACAAGTACATATATCACATGGTACATGATCATCAGTCCATATATCATACATCATATATATAAATCATCATCATATAGGACTACTAGATAATAAAAAAAATAATAATCAATTAATCTTTTAATTAATTAATATTTTCTAAAATTTGGGACATGTAGGGAATTTTTTGAATTATGAGCGATATTTTTATAATTTGGACAAAGGACAGAATCTGAAATTTCTAAAATTTCAAGGGGCAAAACTATCTTGTGCCCAAAAAACCCAACTGCACTTCTCCCTCTCCCTTGCTACTATGGCTGCTGCCACCCTGCCAGCGGTGGCCTGTGTGGCGGGGGGCGCGGGGGCGTCGCCCCTACCTATAGGAGGTGTTACCCCTGCAAGTGGGCGCCTCCGTGCGAGTAGCACCCGCAGGCGGCATGCCTACGGGCGGTGCCACCCCTGCAGGTGGGCACCCCCACCGGCACAGCACTTGTAGGCGGCTTGCGCTAAGCGGCACGCCTCCTTTGGGCGACTACCGTTGCGGGCACGCCCGCAAGCATCGTCCGCACTTACAGGTAGGCTGCCTGCAAGCGCAACTTTCCCTTATGGGCGCTATGGCCGTAGGTAGCGCTCACGGTTTGCTAGCCCCACCGATCGCAAGCTTGCTACAAGCAGGCCATCGACCGACTACTATAGGCACAGCGCCTGCGCATGCACCGACGCTGTGCTGCCTGCTTGTGATGACCGCTGCAAGCGACTACATGCATGTAGATTGAGGGTAGCAAGGGTAGCGACTGTTGCTGCTCTTGCTTGCTTTTGTGTCAATGATTTTGATATCAAAAGCTTCTTCAAAACACAACACACGTAGTTCAAAATCAATCTTTCACATGAACAACATGGCTCTGATACCACTGTTGGGAAATCTTGGGGGTGACATCACATGCACAGCAGAAGAATAGAAAAAAAATCTCCAATTTCTGAAAAGATGTGTTTGTCGTCATGCGAAGAGTGGTGCACAAAATTCTGCGAAACTTAAAACTACGTAAATGAAAGATTGTGTTACTTAGGGAGATCATATATCCCTGAATCCCTATAGATCTCTGGGAGATAGTGAAGGAGGTCAAGCGCCCTCCTCTCTAGCGGTGATCCATACAGTAGGGCTATGACGATGCTCCTCAAAATTTCAGGCCTGCTATGAGGAGGAGAACAGGAGGAGAATAAGAGAAGCAAACCAAAAAGGCTCTAGCCTATGAACCATTAGATCCCTCCTATTTATAGAGGTCCCTGTCAACTTAATCCTAATGGATCTTACCCTATTGGGTATTGGATCTCTATCCAACTACCCAAGCCTCTTAGATTAATGGATCTCTATCCAATAATCTCGGCTATTATTGGATCTCATCCATAGGATCCAATAATTCAGGAGCTTATTGGATATCCAATAAGATTGGGGCTCCGATGGATATCTCATATTCGAACCTCTACTCATCGCAATACCGACCATATGTGTGTGACCCTCTAAGCTTTATCTCAAGTTGGCCATGAGTCATACCAATTATAACTCCTTCTAGCTCATTGAATTATTATCTCCATAATAATTCACTCGACTCATCGACTGCGGATGTATTAGGCCACTACATCACAGTTCCCAAATGATACAGGAGAATCCAATCCATTAGACCTGTCTATCCTAGAGATCGTGTACCTATAGTCCCTCATCTATATAATATCCCAGAGACCGTATACTAGGCATGGTGTTGTCAGACCCATACAGTTTCTAATCGAGTCTCACTCTAATCGGATTCTCTTAGAGAAATCTTTCGCACTTAATCTGAATGACCCTAGCTAGGGATTTGTCTGAGCAAGAACACATAGGATATTCCTCTAATGACACCAAAAGTGGATGATCCTCTATCGACACCCAATAGTCCTCGCAAGATTGGCTACCACTCCTAAACCCATGAAATGGAGAAAGCATTGTAAAGAGGTGGTTGGTCTTCGCTTATTGAAGGAAGATCATTAGTGGATGCTAGTGATCTCAACGGAGGAGGAATCAGAAGTGGATGTAGGTCACAACGATCGAACCACTATAAATTCCGGTGTGTTCTTTCCTTACTGCTTATTTTCTTTACTTGTGATGCATTCTATTTTACTTCATTGCAAATTATCCAATCCCCTCTTCTCTACTCACTTACAAACTTATTAGAGACAAATATCTTTTCAATATGCTTCTCATCGAACTAAGGTTTTTTTCATCATACAAAGTTTTCCAAAATTAATTAAATTGATCATTTTTATCCACTGCACTAATTCACCACCTCCCCCCTCTTAGTGTCATTCTAGATCCTAACAATTAGTATCAGAGCGAGGTCACTCTCATTTTGGTTTGAAACCCAAGAGAGATGACATTTGTCGACAACCAAGAGGGTCACTCAATCACACGTCCACCCATGTTCAATGGGACGAAATACACCTATTGGAAAACTAGAATGAGGATTTTTTTCATTTTTATAGATTTTGAGTTATGGAACATTATAGAAAATGGCATTCAAACGTCTTCTCTTCTAATGAACGATTGGAATGAGTTAGAGAAGAAGACTTTCTCTTTAAATGCTAAGGCTATGAATGCCTTGTTTTGCGCTTTAGATAAAAATAAGTTCAATCGAGTGTCTAAAAATGACTTTTGATATTTAACATATTGAATCTCAGATTTTGATGATGAAATCAATTGGTAAATTGTTTGATCTAATCTATATGTTGAGAAAAGTGTGTAGGATTAACTACGATAGTGGTAAGATATAAAGCAAATATTGTGCTGGAGTCAATATCGAGATTTCGTTGGGAGTTCGAGAGTTCATCGAAAGTCCGAACATTCGTCAGAAGTCCTATCGGAATTGACCGAGAAGTCCAAGAGCTTGCCAAAGAAGCTTGTCGGAACTTGCCAAGAAGATCATCGTGAAGTCCAGGAGCTTGCTAGAACATTATCGAGAGATCGTTAGAAGTTCGCTAAAATATCGTCGAAAGCTCGCTAGAAGAACAATTGATATACTTGACCAAGAATGCTTTGTTAAACTTAATTATCATAGTTAACCTTAAGTTAAGTTAGGATTGGGAGGTAATATCACAAACTTAGTTAGGGGCCAACTGGGCCCTTAACAGGGCTGAATTGGGCTAGTTGAATAAGTCCATTTAGCACCTAAAGTCAAAGCTAGCGGTGGCACCATCAGGGCCGGTGGTGGCACCACCTGGGATGTAGTCTCCTAAGTGGTCTAGGTGGTGGTACCACCAGCAGTTATTACCTACTAGCGGTGGTATCACTTGTCAGACGGTGGTACCGCTAGAGCTCAGTCTTTGAGAGCTTTGTCAGGTGGTGGTACCGCCTAGTGTCAGATAGTCAGGCAGTGGTATCACTTAGTACTTGCAGTGGTATCACTAGTACCTTGAAAATCCCAGATTAGACCTTTTTTTGCTTTAATTTTGAAGCCATTGGGGCCTATAAATACCCTAACCTTTTCTACATGAAAGGGCATGAAATTGTGAATAATATCTTGAAGTCTTGGGGTATTAAAAGTGTTGTAAAAGTACTAAGAGTCCTCCTCCTCCTGTTCTAAGTCTTGTGATCATTCAAAAGAGATATGAGGCTTGTAAGGGTTATCTCCTAAACCCATGAAAAGGAAAAAGTACTGTAAAGAGGTAGTTGGTCTTTGTCTATTGAAGGAAGACCATTAGTGGACGCTGGTGACCTCGACGGAGGAGGAATCTAAAGTGAATGTAGGCCATAACGACCGAACCACTATAAATTCTGGTGTGCTCATTTCCATTATGCTTTTCATTAATGCCATTACTTTTTAAGTTAATTGCTAGTTCATTTACTCTAAAGTCAAGCACTTTCCAAGATTACTTTTCAATGAACAAAAAATTTACAAAACCAATGATTTTTCGGCTACACTAATTCACCCCCCCCCCCTCTTAGTATTGCTCTTGATTCTAACAATTGGTATTAGAGTAAGGTCACTCTCATTTTGGTTTAAAACCCAAGAGAGATGGCATTTGCCAGCAACCAAGAGGGTTACTCAATTACATGTCCACCCATGTTCAATGGGACGGATTACACCTATTGCAAGACTAGAATGAGGATTTTTTTAATTTCTATGGATTTTGAGTTATGGAACATTGTAGATAATGGTTTTCAAAAGTCTTCTCTTTTAATGAACGATTGGAATGAGTTTGCGAAAAAGACTTTCACTTTAAATGCCAAGGTTATGAATGTCTTATTTTGCACTTTAGATGAAAATAAGTTCAATCGAGTGTCTATTTGTGAAATGACTTCTGATAATTGGCACACACTCGAAATCACTCACGAAGGCACTGGTAAAGTAAAGGAGTTGAAGATAAATCTTTTGGTTCATACTTATGAATTGTTTCGGATGAAGCCAAGCAAAACTATTGTTGACATGTACACCCGTTTTACGGATGTCGTCAATAGTTTAAAAGCTCTTGGCAAATATTTTTCAAACTTTGAACTTGTTAATAAAATCTTAAGATCCCTTTCAAAGAGTTGAGACCCTAAAGTAACGGCTATTTAAGAGGCCAAGGACTTGAATGATTTTCCTCTTAAAGAACTTATCGGGTCATTCATAACCTATGAGATGACTTACAATACTCATGAAGAGCTTGAGAACAACCTTTCAAAGAACAAGAAGGATATGACACTAAGAACTCAAGAAGACCACTTGAAATAAAATTCAAGTGATGAGGACTATGATGATGACTTGACACTCTTGACAAGAAAGTTTAAAAAATTTATAAAAAGAAATAAATTTAAAAATAACACTAAAAATAAAATTGAACCCAAGAAAGAATAAGTTATATGCTACGAATACAAGAAGCCGGGACATTTCAAAAGCGAATGTCCCAAAGTAAAGAAGAAGCAAACAAAAAAGAAGAAGGCGCTCAAAGTAACATGGGATAACTCGAGCGATTCCGAAGGTGAAGAACAAAGCAACAAGGAGATTTCCAACTACGCACTAATGGCTATCGGAGATGAGGTAAGTAGTTCATTAGATACAAATTTATCTTTCGATAGGCTTTTAAGTGCTTTTCATGAATTGTTTGATGAATATAGAACTTTGAGTAAAAAGTATAACTCTTTGAAAAAGGAGTATTCCATTTTAAATGTTGAATTTGATAAACTTAAGCATGATAATCCTTCTCCATATACTAAGTGTGTTCACTTAGAAGCACTTAAGAAGGAAAACTTGTTACTCAAAAAAACCTTATAAAAGTTTGAGGTTGGTAGCAAGTCCTTGAACATGATCCTTGCCAATAAGGGTCACGTTCATAGAAGAGGCGGAATCAGATTTGTGAGTAGCTCTCACCATAATTCAACCACCTTTGTTAAAGGCCCTACATTGCAGGTATCACCCTACACCAAATGTAACTTTTATTGTAAACTTGTACATGTTGCCTATAAATGTCTAAGATATAATCCACATAAATTGATTTGGGTTTCTAAAGGAACTAACTATAAAGAACTCTATGCAAAATGATAAGTTGAGTAGATCGATTTTTGAGGCACCCAAGATCAAATGGGTACCTAAAAATCACCCTTTCTTATAGAATTGTCTACCATAACAAGCTAGGAGCAAGAATGATAGTTTGATAGTGGATTCTCAAGACTTATGACCGGAGATCCAAAATACCTCATAAAGTTCTCTAGCCAAAATAATAAAGAAAAGATCATTAGAATTAAAACTTTTGGTTACATAATGATACTTTATATTCCATAAGATCATGTTTAATGACTTGATGATGCAATGATTATTTGAAATCTTATGTGATAAACATTTGATCTTGATCTCTCAATATTTGAATTCTTATGCATGGATTCTTTTCTATTAATGGAACATTGGTATGTTTGGTCTTTTATGAATTAATAATTTCAATAAAAGTTCTTCCTCCCATTTACAAAAATTAGACTTCATTTTGACTTGATACAATATTTATGCGAATAAGCGTTCGCACAACAAAATGACTATGATCTTGCTTAAAAGAGGAGGCAAGAATTCTTGCCCATTGTATATCAAAAGAGAAGCAATGATGCTAGATAAAGAAAAACAAATTAAGTTGATGAAAATAGTGCACCGGCGATGGCACCGCCAGTAGGCACTAGTTGTAGGCGGTGGCACCGCTTGCAACTTTGCCCTATAAAAAGGCTTTTAGGGCTAGCGGTAAAACCAACCCCAAACCCTCCTACACTTCTTCCCCACACCTCTAAACCCTTCTCCACCCCTCGTTCTCCCTGCTCTTCCTCAAGAAACCCAAGAAAATCCTTTTCTCCTTCAAATGTAAGGATCAATCTCAACTCTTCAAGAGATCACTACAAGGGTAATTCTCAAACCTTTTCTCTCAATTCATTGATAGATCTTGCTTCTTATATGTAGTTCTCTCATTGATTATGTGTGTAGTCTCATAGCATCTAGAAGATCCTCAAGGGACAAAGGAAAGAGGAGAGTAGATGAAACCTATGACTCCACACTCTTTGATTCCCCTCAACATGCCCTTAAATTCCCAACCATAGAGTCTAAAAATGTTCATAAGGATAAATATGAGATTTAGAGGAATTGAGTAATTTGGAACCAATTCAATGGTTTACTAACCTAGATATCCTCCCAATTCATCAAATAAGTGAACCTATTTATCCTAGACTTGTTAGGTTGTTTTACAACAACTTGCATGTGGATGAATACGATAGAGTATCCACTTATTTCTTAGGATATCACATACCAATTACGTATAGCGTAATTTACAACACCATAGGAATTGCTGAGAAAAAGAGAGGTTGTTACTTTAGAGGACAATGGGATGAAGAATCAGCTTTAGGTATCATTTTTGGTAATCCAAACTTGTCTATCCTTCCAAAAATTTATGAACATTGACTACCTTTCAAAACCAAATTGCTTCATCACATCTTGATAAGTATTATACTTCTAAAACAATATCATCATGATGAAGTTAGCCAAACGAAATTAGGAATGATGTATTAGATTATAAAAGGACATGATAATTGTTTTGGTTAATTGATACAACAAAACATGATTGAACTACTGAAAAAAGATATGATGCTTCTATATGGTGGCTTGATCACTAGACTAATCATGCATATGACATAGTCATTCTACCTAATGAAGAAATCTTGAAACTAGATAGGTTTAATATTATAAATAGAAACCTGCTAAGAAGATTAAAATGTATAGTAAAAAATGGGACTTAGATTAGATTACCTAGAAGGACAAATCCCCCCCCACCTAATCCAGAACTTGAAATACTAATATTGAAAGGAAATTAATCTCCTCCTACTAGCTCCTTTGAGGCAGCACCTTCAACAGAGTAAGCACCCTCCTCATCTGCCGATCTAATAGTGACTCGATTGGATCAAATTGAACTATATCAAGAGCAAATTGAACTATGTCCATATAAAATCTTAACTGAGACGTAGCGAATTTGTCGGCAACTGAATACTTTATTTAGGCATTTTGATTTACCATCTCCTGAATAAGTTATGTATTTTCTTTTTCTAATAAAAAGGGGTAGAGAACTAAAAAGTACCATGATGAGTTGTACTCTTTGATACACTACTTCTTATGACGTACCCTTTGATGTCATGATTTGTTTCTTGATGATGGTTTAATGAATGCATCACTCTAAGAATTAGAATTGATAAATCTTTTGAATGCATAAATTCCTTGATACATTCTTCAAATTTCTTAGTTTTCTTTTTAATCAAGAACGTTTTTCCCTCTCGTGATATTTATAAAAGAAAAGATTTGACTTTTGGTATTTACAACTTGATTTATTATTTCTCATATGTTGATTATTTGCAGAGTTAAGGATGTTAAATTGTCCAAATGTATGAATTTGATGTATATATTTTTCGAACTTTCTTAATTTTTTAAAAAGCTTTCATAAAATTATTTCATAAATAAGGCTTTCATGAAAACTGGAATATCAATCTACTTGGTATCAAATTTATTTTATACAAACTTAATGATGTTTGATAACTTAGCTCATTCACTCATAGAATTCATTGACAAATGCATCTCTCACGGATTTTATTCTTGTGAATTTTTAATGAGAAAGAAATTTGATTGATTAAGTTTTATTCATGGATTTCTTTTTATCCTTCATATGATGCTCCTTTCCCATGAATTCTTCTTTACTCTTCTTATGAAAGAAGAATTTTTATAAATTTTTGGTATGTGATGATCACTTACAAGAATGGGGATTTGATTTCATATGGATATCTTGATCCTTCTCATGAATCCCTTCTCTTTGTTAAAATTGAAGCATGAATTGTTTTGAATTTGACTTGGTTCAAATCCTTTTATGAAATTGGTTCTTCATGGATTCTTTCCTTACCCTTCTTCCTCTTCTTATTATTATGATAGGAAGAAAGAAATTTGCATATCTAAAGAAAAACCAAAAAGCTTTTGCACATCTAAAGTAAAAATGTTAGCTTGTCCAAAAAAGTTATCATGGAAAGTTTTCACTTATCTTCCTTTATGGCTTGGATAAATTGCTATGAAACTTGCTTAATTGTTTTTTACCATACTTGCATTGTGAATTGTTCTACTTTTTGTTGATGACAAAGGGGGAGAAATGTGGCAAATTGATGACAACTTGACATTTTGAATATTTGAAATAATGTGTAAAATGTATTGTATCGTAAATGCTTGAATGTCTTGCAAATGCTTGAAATATGATTAAATATGATTGGTATCACCAAATGCATACTAGACAAATATCAAATGTTTTGCTTGAAAAATATCAAATGTTTGCTTGAAACGTATCATAATGTGGCATGATTACTTGTAAATGTTTCATTCCTAGTATCATGCTTGATTTCGTATCAAAATGATAAATGTCAATCATTATGATAAAGTGTCAAAATTCCCATGCTTTATTTCGTATTTACAAATGGAATCATGCCTCGGGTTGATGAATCGTCATTTTTATTGAAACTTGAATCTTGTTAAATTTCATATTTGAAATTTCTATCATATGTAAAAATGATAATTGTCTATCATCTCTCTATATTGGATTTAAAAATGGATGTCATGCTTTGACATCATTATTGATAAATACGTGGTATCGTATTTTGAGATGGTAAATCTTGATTGGTATCATGATATGCATGTTGATAAGTTTATATGAATATAACTTATCGGGTTGATGCATGAATTTAAAAGCCTTGAATTCAAGATTGACTTTTTTCAAGTATGGCATATAGATAGGGGGAGTTAAGGTTAACTCCATCATCAATTGATTATCATCATAAAAAAGAGGGAGATTGTTGAATCTTGGATTTTGATGATGAAATCAATTGATAAATTATTTGATCTAATTTATATGTTGAGAAAAGTATGCAAGATTAACTACGATAGTGGTAAGACATAAAGTAAAAGTTGTGCCGGAGTCAAGATCGAGATTTTATTGGGAGTTTGAGAGTTTGTTAGAAGTCCGGATGTTTATCAGAAGTTCTACCGGAATTGACCGAGAAGTCCAAGAGATTGCCAAAGAAGCTCACTGGAACTCGCTAAGAAGATCGTCGTGAAGTCCAGGAGCTTGTTAGAAGTCTGCCGGAACATTATCGAGAGATCGTCGGAAGTTCACTAGAAGATCGCCGAAAGCTCGCTGGAAGAACAATTGACATACCAGACTAAGAATACTTTGTTAAATATCTTAATTATCAAAGTTAGACCTTAAGTTGAGTTAGGATTGGGAGATAATCCTACTAACTTAGTTAGGGGCTAACTAGGCCCTTAGCAGGGCTGAATTGGGTCGATTGAATAAGCCCATTTAGCACCTGAAGTCATGATCGGCGGTGGTACCACCAGGGCCAATAGTGGCATCGCTTGGGACACAGTCTCCCAGATGGTCTGGGCGATGGTATCATCGGCAGTTATTACCTACCAACGTGGTACCGCTTGTCAGGCAATGGTATCTCCAGTTAGGCAATGGTATCGCCAAAGCTTAATCTTCGAGAGCTCTATCAGGTAGTGGTACCGCCAGACTAGGTGGTGGTACCGCTTAGTGTCAGAGAGTCGGGCGGTGGTACCACCCAGTACTGGGGGTGGTACCGCTAGTATCCCGAAAATCCAGGATGAGACTTTTTGGCTCCAATTTTAAAGCCATTGGGGCCTATAAATACCCCACCCTTTTCTGCATGAAAGGGCAGGAAAGTATGAATAATATCTTGAAGTCTTGGGGTGGTAAAAGTGTTGTAAAAGTGTTAAGAGTCCTCCTCCTCCTGTTCTAAGTCTTATGATCATTCAAGAGAGGTGTGAGGCTTTTAAGGGTTATCTTCTAAACCCATGAAAAGGAGAAAGCACTGTAAAGAGATAGTTGGTCTTCGCCTGTTGAAGGAAGACCATTAATGGATGCCGGTGACCTCGATGGAGGAGGAATCAGAAGTGGATGTAGGTCACAATGACCGAACCACTATAAATTCCGATGTGCTCATTTTCATTCTACTTTTCATTATTGCCATTACTTTCTAAGTTAATTGCTAGTTCATTTACTCTAAAGTCAACCACTTTCCAAGATTCATTTTCAACGAATGAAAAATTTACAAAACCGATGATTTTTCTACTGCACTAATTCACCACCCCCTCTTAGTGTCACTCTTGATCCTAACATAGCACACACTCAAAATTACTCATGAAGGTATTCGTAAAGTAAAGGAGTCTAAAATAAATCTTTTAGTCCATACTTATGAATTGTTTCAGATGAAACCAATTGAGACCATTGGAGACAGATACACTCGGTTTACAGATGTCATTAACGGTCTAAAAGCACTTAGTTAAAGTTTTTCTAACTATTAATAAAATATTACGATCCCTTCCAAAAGTTGGGACCTTAAAGTAATGGTCATTCAAGAGACCAAGGATTTGAATAATTTCCCTCTCGAATAACTTATCAGGTCATTAATGACCTATAAGATGACTTACAATACTCATGAAGAGCTTGAGAATAACTTTCCAAAGAATAGGAAGGAAATGATACAAAGAACTCATGAAGACTACTTGAAAGGAAGTTCAAATGATGAGGACTATGATGATAACTTGGGACTCTTGACACGAAAGTTCAAAAAATTCATAAAAAAAAATAAATATAAAAATAACACTAAAAATAAAATTAAATCAAAGAAAAAAATAAGTTATATACTACAAATGTAAAAAGTCGAGACATTTCAAAAACGAATGTCCCTAAGTGAAGAAGAAACAATCAAAGAAGAAGAAGGTGCTCAAAGCAACATGGGATGATTCAAGCGATTCCGAAGATGAAGAACAAAGCAACAAGGAAATTGCCAACTACGCACTAATGGCTATCGGAGATAAGGTAAGTGGTTTATTAGAAGCAAATTTATCTTTCAACGAGCTTTTAAGTGCTTTTCATAATTTGTTCGATGAATGTAGAATAATGAGAAAAAAGTATAATTGTTTGAAAAAGGGGCATGCCCTTTTAAATAATGAATTTAAAAAACTTAAGCATGATAATCCTTCGTTGTCTCCATGCACTAAGTGTGAACACTTAGAGGCACTTGAGAAGAAAAAATTGCTACTCAGAGAAACTCTAGAAAAGTTTAAGATTAGTAGCAAGTCCTTGAACATGATCCTTGCCAATAAGGGTCATATTCATAGAAGAGGCGGAATCAGATTTGTGAGTAACTCCCACCAAAATCCAACCACCTTTATTAAAGGTCCTACCTTGCATGTATCATCCCACAATAAATGTAACTTTTATTGCAAACTCGGACATGTTGCTTATAAATGTCCGTTTAAAAGATATAGTCCACATAAATTGATTTGGGTCCCTAAAGGAACCATAAATGACCTAAAGCAAAATAATATGTTTGGTATATCTATCTATGAGGAACCCAAAGTGAAGTGGGTACTTAAAAGAAAACCCCTTTTCTTGTAGATATGTCTATAATCACAAGCTAGGAGCATGAATGATAGTTTGATAGTAGATGCTCATGGCTTATGACTGAAGATCCAAAATACCTCATAAAGCTCTCTAGCCAAAACAATAAAATAAAAATCATTATAATTAGAACTATCAGTTACAAATGATTTTAATTGAAGATGCTTTATATTTAATGAAGTCATGATTGATGATGATGCAATGATCATTTGAAATCTTATGTTTTGGAATTATATGTTACACAATTGATCTTGATGATGGTTGTAAAATTTTGGTTTTGGTTTTAAACAATGATGCATATTTTTATTT
>NW_008997719.1:33132-43356 GCF_000313855.2 Musa acuminata subsp. malaccensis
CTTGATGATGGTTGTAAAATTTTGGTTTTGGTTTTAAACAATGATGCATATTTTTATTTGACATAAAAGACAAAGGCATACTTGTATCACATAAATCAAAACTCATAAATAAGGGGGAATGCATTATTCTTGAAAATGTCTCTATTGTTAGGAACGAGTTGGCACTAAGAGAGGGGGGTGAATTAGTGCAGCGGTAAAAACATCGATTTAGAAAAATATTCATTCGTTGAAAACCGATTGAAAGATGTAACTTAAAAACACTTACGTAAGCATGTAATGAGGAAGTAGAGCAGTGAGCAAGTAAAATGATTTGCAGCAAAGGTAAACAGTAAAGTAAAAGGCAGCAAACCGATTTTATAGTGGTTCGGTCATCGTGACCTACATCCACACCCGATTCCTCTTTCGTCAAGGCCACCGGCATCCACTAATGATCTTCCTTTAGTAGACGAAGACCAACCACCTCTTTACTATTAGGAACGAGTCAGCACTAAGAGGGGGCGGGGTGAATTAGTGTAGCGATAAAAATGTCGGTTCTAAAAAATTCTTTTATACATTGAAAACCGATTTCGTAAACTTAAAAGCATATGCGAGTGTAGGCATAGTAAAATCAAAGGAGGAGAGGCAGTTTGCTATAAAAGTAAATTGCTCAAGGTAAAGGCAAACCAGATTTTTATAGTGGTTTGGTTATTGTGACCTACATCTACTCCACCGATTCCACTTCCGTTGAGGCCACCGGCATCCACTATCGGTCTTCCTTCAATAGGCGAAGACCAACCACCTTTTATAGCTCTTTCTTCTTTTACCAAGTTTAGGAGATAACCCTTACACCCCACTTACTCCTCTCTCAAACTATTCTAACACTAAGAACTTTGAGAGGAGTTCACACAAGATTACAACAGCGTTTCTTTCCTTTTTACTCTCAATACTTATGTAAGTTAACTAGGGATGAGAGGGGTATTTATAGGCTTCAAGTTGATTCAAACTTGGAGCCTAAAAAGGTCTCATCCTTGGATTTCGGGGTACTTACAGTACCACCGTCGTTGTTGGGTGGTACTACCATTGCTGGTCTGTCACTAGGCGGTACCACCGCCTGATAGGGGCGGTACCACCGTTGGCAACATTCATTGCCGACGGTACCACCGCTTAGTCTGGACGGTATCACCGCCTAGAAATTCTAGGACACTATCTCCTAGGCGGTCTACCGTCAACTCTGACGGTGCCACCGTCGGCTTTGGCGGTGCCACCGCCGGTTGGGCTTTCAGCATCCTGGTTGAGCCTTGAATCTGGCCCAAACCAGCCTAACTTTGGGCTTAGTTGGCCACTAATAGAGTTGATAAGATTCCCTCCCAAATCACACTCTAATTATATGCTAACTTCGATTCTTAAGAGATATTCTAAGCAAATCAAGTCTGGTTAGTCTTGGTTTCTTCCAACGAGCTTTCGACGAACTTCCGGTGAACTTCCGATGATCTCTCGGTAATGTTCCACCAAACTCTCGGTAAGCTCTTGGATTTCATGACGATCTTCTTAGTGAGTTCGGACGAGCTTATTTGGCAAGCTCCTAGACTTCTTGGTTGGTTCTGGCAGAACTTCCGATGAACGTCTGGACTTCCGACGAACTCTTGAACTCCCAACGAAATTACGTTCTTGACTCTGGGACTTTATTTTGCTTTATTCCTTGCTATCGTAGTTAATCCTGCACACATAAAAACACACTTCGATCTAGATAATTATTAATAAGCATGAATCATGTTGTCTGACATGTCATTGGTCTATCATTGCTTTGTCCGATTCTTCGGTGCATCGTCCTCTCTTGCGGCCTATTGCCCAATCAGCCAGTTGACCTCCGCAACTCCGATTCTTGGCCCGATGCCCGAATTCATGGACCAAAGTCTTCTGCCGATATGTCAATCAATCCTTCGGCGTGACGTCCAATCTTCTGACATGTTTTCCTCCAGCCCAACATGATTATTCCTGCTTTAATTGTCTCTCCCTAATCGAAACATCCTACGTCACTCAAAATGCATATCAAATCATAAACACTATCAATTGGTTTCATCATCAAAATCTGAGATTCAACAACTCCCCCTTTTTGATGATGACAACTAATTGATGACGGAGTTTAACCAAACTCCCCCTATCAATATGCCATATTGATAGAACTCTTGGATTAAAAAATCTAAGCAACATGTTATCATAAACTTATGCATAACATCATATTTCTCCCACTTTGTCATCAACAAAAAAAGAGAAGTGCAACTATCAAGTGTTTGAGATATTAGTTCAAAACATTACATAATAAATCTCAAGTTTAATCATCATGCAATTTGTAAGCTAGAAAATTTAGCAAGTGTCATATTATATTAGAACACGCAAGCTATTAAGTTGTAGATATCCAGGTAGTAAGATAACAAGTTTACAACATACAAGCTAGCAAAAATTTCGAAAGCAAATACAAGATAGCTTTCTTGTTGAAGTGTGTAAGCTAGCGATTCTTGCTTCTTTTTGCATTGTGTAAGTTGCAAGTTTTGCTTTTTCTTGAGATAGGCAAGATAGCAATTTTTGCTTATTTTGCAAGCTAGCAAGTCTTTCTCTTTACAATTTGTGAACTAGCAAATTTCACATATATGAAATTTGACAAGATTTTTGCATCTTTTGAGATGAGTAAGCTTTTTGCTTCTTCTTAAAGTATGCAAGCTAGCAAAATTTTCTCCCCCTATGTCATTGCCAAATAGAAGGCAAGAATATAATATTGTAATTCTTTTCCCTTTTTATCAATCTTCACATCATGACAAAGGTAAAGTATCAACCTTATTTCAATATGTTTTTGCATCATTATAGTTTCAATTTACAACATGCACAATTTGAAAACTTTACATATCATCCTTATTCTATACATGATACTAAAAATAAATCAATCATCATATTATACATGATACTCATAATCTAGTAAATTTATATAATTTTAGAGCATCAAAACAATATCATGAGTATTTTATGCATTCATATCATCACACGAAGAATATCATGAAGAATTAGGTGATGAGATATACTTCAAGAATACAAGGAATTATACAAAGATAAAAAATCATATCATGAAAGATGAGATCATGTGAATACCAAAAGACATGATTCATTTTGACAAATCTCCTCTTAAATATTCAAAGAGAAATCTTAGGAGATCAAATAATAAAAGATATTAAAAGGAAATTTTAAGTAATGAATTTCGAAAAAGATATTCAAATGAAATTTTAAGTCATGAATTTTGAAAAAGATATTCTCTTTAGTAAATCGCAAAAGGAAATGTAGGAGAAAAAGATTTCAATCTTACGATTCATATAGAAAATCCCCTCTTTAGTAAAATACCAAGAAAAATTGTAGGAGTACAAAGAAGAGATCTTGATTAAAATAAAAATCTCAAGTAATTCTAAGAAATCAAGATAAAGCTCATTCAAATTCAAATCGTCAAATTAAAATCATTTTTAAGAGATTCTAAAAAAAAGATAGGTTCATTAGTCTCTCCTTTTTGAAAAGTCGATAAAGTAGTGAAAATTTTCAAGAAGAAAGCTTTCTTCTTTTTAGTGATTCAATTCATAAGATTGATTTCATAGAAGCATGCCTTTTTCATTTATGCCAAATAAAAATATGCATCAATGTTTAGGATCGAAAAATGAGTTTCTTCATAAAAACCATCCATCTTGTTTATAACCGAAAAGGCAATTTTCATTGTGACAAAGATCAATAGGCCATGAATCACAAAAATCATCATGCATAATTTCACATTAAGCATGATATCAAACATTTTAACATTTTTATTAAGACATCAAGCATGGTTTCAATCAAAATTGGAAATCATCAAGATACACATTATTTATTCTTGAAAAACATAGGATTATCATTAAATTTAAATCTAACATTTTATTCCTTTAACATAAAACATGTAATTTTCATTATCATTTTCAAAATTACTAGCATGATTCTAATTTTTGCATTTTCATTACATCATTAAACATGTAATTTTTAAAAAGAAATTTATAGAAATTTTTAAACTAAATTAAAAAAAACTCATGAAGAACATCAAGTAATTTCAAAGTAAACTAAGGGAGTTTCATTTGTGTTGTTTACCTCATTATCGGGAGTCACTAAAGCGAAGTTCGTCGTTTCGTCTTCATCGGTTTGCTCCTCTTCTTCAGATGCACTCGATTCATCCAAGATTGCTTCATTCTTCTTGCGTTCATAGCAAGTAGTTACATTCTTTTAAAGTTTGTTTTTGTTCTTTAATTTTTGTTTCATGAACTTTTTAAATTTTATAGTGAGAAGTTCAAATTCACCATCACTTAAGCTTATGCTCGAGTGGTCTTCAATTGTTCTAAGTCCAAAATCCTTCATGTTCTTTGGAAGGTTATCCTCAAGTTTGTTTTGTGCATTGTGTGTCATTTCATATGTTATTAATGAACCAAAAAGTTCTTCAAATGAAAAATTATTAAGACTTTTGTCTCTTATATTGCGGTTACTTTCGAATCCCAACTCTTATTAAGAGAACGTAAAAATTTGTTTACAAGTTCAAAATCTAAAAAAATTCTACCATGTACTTTTAAACCATTGACGACATCCGTATAATGGGTGTACATGTCTCCAATGGTTTCACTTAGTTTCATATGAAATAATTCGAAGTCATGCATTAAAAGATTAATCTTCGAAACTTTTACTCTACTAGTGCCTTCGTGTGTGGTTTTAAGAATGTGCCAAATATCGAAAGTCATTTCGCAAGTAGAAACCCGATTAAACTTGGTTTTATCCAAAGCGTAAAATAGAGTATTCATAGCTCTAGCATTTAAGGAAAACGTTTTCTTCTCCAAATCATTCAATTCTTTCATTAGAGTAGAAGACATTTGAAAATCATTTTCAATAATATTCCATAAATTTAAATCCAAAGAAAGTAAGAAAACTCTTATTCGAGTTTTCCAATATGTGTAGTCCATCCCATTGAACAAGGACGAATGAGAGAGTGACCCTCTTAAAAGTGGAAAAGAGTCATATCTCTTGGGTGTTAAACCAAATGAGAAATTACGAGGCTCTGATGTCAACTGTTAGGAACGAGTCGGCACTAAGATGGGGGTGAATTAGTGCAGCAGTAAAAACATCGGTTCTAAAAAATTCTTTCATATTTTGAAAATCGATTTCGAAAATTTGAAAGCATAAGCAAGTGTAGGCGTAGTAAAAGTATAGTACGGAGAAGAGGTAGTTTACTATAAAAGTAAATTGCTCAAGGTAAATGTTGAGAAATCTTGGGGGCGACATCACTTGCGTAGTGGAAGAACAAAAAATAAAATCCCCTATTCATAAAGAGATGTTCGTCGTTGTGTGAAGATTAGTGCACAAAAATCAGCGAAACTCAAAACGGCATATAGAATAGATTGTGTTACCAAGGGAGATCGTATATCCCTGAATCCTTACAAATCTCTAGGAGAGGGTGAAGGAGGTCAAGCGTCCTCCTCTCTAGCAGTGATCCATACAACAGGGCTACGATGACGCTCCTCAAAATTCCAGGCCTACTTTGAGGTGGAGAGGGGGAGGAGAATAAGAGAGGCAAGCAAAGGCTCTAGCCTATGAACCACTAAATCCCTCGTATTTATAGATATCCCTTGTCAACTTAACCCTAATAGATTCTCCCCTATTGGGTATTGGATCTCCATCCAACTACCCAAACCTCTTAGATTAGTGGATCTCTATCCAATAATCTCTTATGGCCTCTTATTAGATCTCATCTATAGGATCCAATAATTCAGGGGCTTATTGGATATCCAATAAGACAAGGGCTCCGACGGATATCTCATATCCGAACCTCTACTCATCGTAATGCCTACCATATGTGTATGACCCTCTAGGCCCAATATCGAGTTGGTAGTGAGTCATACCTGTCAGAACTCCTTCTGGCTTAGTGAATTATTATCTCCATAATAATTCACTCGATTCATCGACTATAAACGTACTTCTTGAATCTCATATTTTGATGATGAAAGTACTTGATATATGTTTATGATTTAATTTGCGTTTTGAGTGACACAGGATGCTTCGATCAGGATAAGACAATTAAAGCAGGAAAATCATGTTGTGCCGGAGGAACATGTCAGAAGATTGGACGTCGGGCTTGTGGATCGGTCGACGTATCGACAGAAAGCTTCGGGCCGTGGACTCGAGCATCGGGCCAAGAAGAGTGGGTATTGTGCCAAGGATATCGGAGTTGCGGAGTCAACTGACCGATTGGGCAATAGGCTGCAGGAGAGGACGATGCGCCGAAGAATCGGACGAAGCGTCGAGGGACCAATGACATGCCGGACAACTTGGTTAATTGCTTAGGATTAATTGTCTCGATCGAAGTTTTATTTTAAGTGTGCAGGATTAACTACGATCGAAGAAAGACATGCAGCAGGAGTTGCGCCGGAGTCAAGACAATGATCACGTTGGGAGTTCGAGAGTTCGACGGAAGTTCGGACAGTCGTCGGAGGTTCTGCAGGAACAAATCCGAGAAGTCCATAAGCTTGCCAAAGAAGCTCAGCGGAACTCGCCAAGTGGATCGTCTCAAGTCCAGGAGTTTGCCGGAAGTACGCAAGAGCATCACCGAGGGTACATCGGATGATCGACGGAAGTTCGCCGGAAGCTCGCTGGAAGAAGCGATTGACGCACCGGAGCAAGTTGCAGTAAATGTCTTAGGGAATATCGTAGTTAACACAATGATTAAGTTGGAAATGGGAGGTGATCCCATTAACTTAATCTTGGGGCAATTGGGCCCCTGAAAAACCCAAATTGGGCCGAATGGATCAACCCATTCGGACCCTGATTTCTGCCAGGCGGTTGAACCGCCCAAGGCAGGAAGTTGCACCGCCTGTGCTCAGTCTCCGAGCGAGACTGGGAGGTGCAACCGCTCCAGCCAGGCGGTGGCACCGCTTGGGCTCAGTCTCCGAGCGAGACTGGGCGGTGCAACCTCCCCTAACAGGAGGTGGCACCGCTTGGGCTCGGTCTCCGAGCATTGGCTGAGCGGTGCAACCGCCTCAGTCAGGAGGTTGCACCGCCTGAGCTTGGTCTTCGATCTTTGGCAGGAGGTGCAACCGCCCCTAACAAGAGGTGGCACCGCCCAAAGGCTCAGTCTTCGAGCTTTGCCAAGCGGTGTAACCGCTCCAGTCAGGAGGTGCAACCGCCTGTTCCCGGAATTTCGGGAATTGACAGTTTTGAGCTCCAAATTTGAACTGGGTTGGGGCCTATAAATACCCCACCCATTCAGCACTGAAAGAGCATAGAATACACACCGAAATCTTGATCTTGTTATGTGATTTTTAGAGCTCAAAATTGTTGTAAAGGCCAAAAGTTCTTCTCCCTCTTTTCTTCCAAGTTCTGAGCTGTAAAGAGAGGAGAGAAAATTCTGTAAGGGTTGTCTCCTAAGCCCATCAAAAGGAGTGAAACTGTAAACGGGTGGTTGGCCTTCGCCTATTGAAGGAAGACCTCTAGTTGACGTCGGTGACCTCGTCAATGGAGGAAGCCAAAAGTGGAGTAGGTCAAGATTGACTGAACCACTCTAAATCTCGGTTTGTATTTACTTTGAGCATATTATCTTTACTGCAAACCTCCTCTAAAGCTTACTGCTTTCTGCGCATATACGATTGGGGTTCAAGCTTTGCACTTTCCGAATTAGCGTTTAAACGTAAATCTGTTTTTTCGTACAATCATCATATTTCAGTTTGCGCTTATATTCTAGTTTTCATCATAACTGCAAACTGCATTCATAGATTGATTTTAATGTCATCTCGCGTGATCTTAAGTTAAAGTAATCTTAGAATCGGCTTTCACACCGAAATCGATTTTATCGTTCGAACGTGTTTTATCGTTGAAAGATTTCCGCTGCACTAATTCACCCCCCGCCTCTTAGTGCTCTTGATCCTAACAATTGGTATCAGAGCCCGGTATTTCTCATTTCGGATTTACACCCGAGAGAAATGGCTCTTCATGGCTTTCAAGAGGGCTTATCGGTCTTTCGTCCACCGTTGTTTAACGGATTGGACTACACTTATTGGAAAACTCGAATGAGAGTTTTTTTGATTTCTATGAATTTGGATTTATGGAATATCGTTGAAAACGGTTTTCAACTTCCCTCTAAACCGATGAACGAATGGTCGGATTTGGAGAAGAAGTATTTTTCTTTAAACGCAAAGGCTATGAATGCCTTATTTTGCGCTTTGGACAAAAATGAGTTTAATCGGATTTCTACGTGCGAAACGACTTTTGACATTTGGCGAACACTTGAAATCATGCACGAGGGAACTAGTAGAGTCAAAGACTCGAAAGTTAACAATTTATTATATGATTTTGAGCTTTTTCGAATGCAACTAAGCGAGACTATAGGCGACATGTACACCCTTTTCACGGATGTCGACAATAGTTTAAGAGCTCTCGGAAAATGTTTTTCGGATTTTGAACTCGTAAACAAGATTTTGCGTTCTCTTTCTAAGAAGTGGGATTCAAAAGTAACTGCAATACAAGAAGCTAAAAACTTAAACAACTTACCACTTGAAGAACTAATTGGTTCTTTGATGACATATGAAATGGTGCACAATGCACATGATGAACATGGTGAACAAAATCACCTTCCAAAGAACAGGAAGGATTTCGAACTCCAGACAAATGAATACCACTTGAGCGATGACTCAAGTGATGAGGACAATGATGAACTTGAACTTCGAACACTAAATCTTAATAAGTTTATTAAACAAAAATCTAAAATAAATAATAAACTTGAACGAAGGAAGAGGCCAAAGAAGAAGAACATAAAGTGGGATGAATCGAGCTCCTTCGAAAACGAGGAGAAAATCAAGAAAGGCGAGGTGGCAAACTACGCCTTAACGACATTCAATGATGAGAGAATCAAAACCCCCTTAATTTATTTCGAAATTACATGATGCTCTTCATAATGCATTTTCATTTTTAGTATAGAATTAATTTTCTTGAAAATTACATGTTTAAAAAAAAAAATATGATGAAAATATAAAATTTATGATCATGCTAGTAGTTATGAAAATAATCATGAAAAATACATATTTTATGATAAACAAACAAAATGATTTTGATTGAAAATATGAAATCATGCTTGATGATATAATGATGTTTTGATACCATTATTTTATTCTATGCATGAGATTTTAAAAATCATGTTTATTGGTTTTATAATTATGGATGATGAATCATGCGATTTTCGATTTTTACGGTAATGAAAGTGTCTTATTGATCTTTGTCATAATAAAACGTGCACTTTCGATTTTAAAACATGCTACATGTTTGGCATAGATGAAATAAAATCATATGAATTAAAACAACTAAAAAGAGAAAAGTATTTTTCTTGAAAATTTATTTTTCTCTACCTTATTGACTTTTTCACTAAGAGATTAATAAAATTATCTATGCCATTTTGAATCTCTTGAAAGTAATGTTGAGATTTTGATGATTTGAATTTAATGGCTTTTATCGAAATCATGATCTTGATTTCCCATAATTTATAACTTGAAATCATTTATGAATCAAGATCACCTACTTTGTGTTTTATTGAAATTTATTGAAATGAATTGTGATTTCTTGGAATTATAACTTGAGAATTCTTTTTATAAATCAAAATAACTTACTATGATTCTTTCTTTTTGCTATTTGAGTTATCTAAAAAGAATCATAATATGTCTCTTAATATTCATAATTTGTCTACATGATTCGTAAATCTCATTACCAATTCTTCTTGATATTCCTTATGTGATGATATGAATACATGAAATATTCATTAATTTATTTTGATGTATACAAATGAAAAGTTATGATCATGCATGGTAGGATATAATTTGACAAAATTGATACCATCATGATATGAAGTATTTATGATTTGCAATGATGCATGCAATACTTGAGTTTTTTTAATTATGATGAGATGTATTGTATATGATGTAAATCATGATTTAAAATGCTATGAGTTGTTACTAAAATGATGTATTATAAATATTGATTTAATGTCATGAATACTCTAAATGATGAATGTTTGATATCATGATCAAAATGTTGATAAATAGTTAAAAATTTAAGTATCATGTATAATATGCTCATAATATTGATTGATTTATTCAGTATCATGCATGAATGAAATATAAGGTTTTTGAAATTGTGCATGTTCGAATTCGAAAATATAATGATGCA
>NW_008997719.1:100789-114064 GCF_000313855.2 Musa acuminata subsp. malaccensis
ATCACTCACGTGATTGGCTTGCTGGGCACCTATGACTAGCAGGTGGAACCGTCATGGCACAGTCTCCGAGACTGTGTCCGAAGGTGGTACCGCGCAGATACAGTCTTATAGGCGATGGTACCTCTAAATTGGTTGGTGGTACTGCCTAGTGTTAGGTCAAAGGCTATGGTACCGCCCAGTGCAGGTGGTGGTATCGCCCGTACCCCGAAATTTTAGAGATTTGAATTTTGGCTCCAAGTTTTGAAGCTATTTGGGGTCTATAAATACCCCTGCTATTCCTGCATAGAGTAGGAAGAAAAGTAAACAAAAACTCTATGTTTCTAGAGTTGAAAACCATTATAAAGTATAGAGTCCCTCCTCCTAAAGTTTAGAGACCATTCTAAGGGAGAGTGTGAGGGAGGCTTTGTAAAAAGGGGGTTTAAAAGTTCTCTCCTGAACCTGTTAAAAGGAGAATTGAGTTGTAAGGGTAGTTGATCTTCACCCATTGAAGGAAGATCATTAGTTGATGTCGGTGGCCTTGATAGAAGGGGAATCGGTGGAGTGGATGTAGGTCACGACAACCGAACCACTATAAAACTCGGTTTGCATTTACTTTATGCTCTTTACTTACATTGCAAACTACCTTACTTGCTTTACCTTCTCAATACACTCTTCTATACACTTTCAAGTTATATTTATCTTTATGAAACGATTTTCGTCGGAATCAATTTTTCATCGTATGAAGAAATTTCAAAATCGATGATTTTTCCGCTACACTAATTCACCCCCCCCCCCTCCTCTTAGTGCCAACTCATACCTAATAGATGCCCTAAGAGATAAGTGGACACCATATTATTTTCATCTACTTGTAAGTTGTAAGTTGTTGTAAAACAATCGAACAAGTCTAGGATAAATGGGTTCACTTATTTGAAGGATTGGAAGGACATCTAAGTTGGTAAACCATTGAATTGTTTCTAAATTACCCAATTCTTCTAAATCTACATATTTTCCTTTATAAATACTTCTAGATTCAAAGGTTGAGAATTTAAGGGCATGTTGGGGGGAATCAAAGAGTGTGGAGTCATAGGTTTCATCTACTCTCCTCTTACCTTTGTCCCTTAAGGATCTTCTAGATGCCATGGAACTATATATATTATTAATCAGAAAACTATAAGAAATAAGATCTAAAAATTGAGAGAGGTTTTTGAAGATTACCCTTGTAGTGATCTCTTGGAGAGTTGAGATTGATCTTTAGATTCGCAAGAGATGAGGGTTTTCTTGAGTTTCAAGAGGAAGAGCAAGGAGAATGAGAGGTGGAGAAGGGTTTTGAGGTGTGGGGAAGAGGTCTAGGAAGGCTTGGGGGTGGTTCTACCGCCGGCCCTAAAAGCCCTTTTATAGGGCATAGCTACGGGCAGTGGTACTACCAACTGGGCGGTGCTACCGCCTATGGGCAATGTGCTTTGGCGATGCTACCGTTGGTGCATAATTTTCAGCCCATTTTTAGGCTGTAATTTTACCTTTCAACTTAGCATCTATATTTAGTATTCCAGTCATCACTTTGTGCTTAAGGAAAGTATATGCTTCGTAGTACTTTT
The DNA here is from genome assembly GCF_000313855.2 of Musa acuminata subsp. malaccensis. Lineage (NCBI taxonomy): Eukaryota > Viridiplantae > Streptophyta > Magnoliopsida > Zingiberales > Musaceae > Musa > Musa acuminata. The sequence goes on from NW_008997719.1 coordinate 102,364, forward strand.
GCAGGCCAATACTTTTCTATCTATGTGTATAAATGATTCAATCAAACAAATCGTAAATATTAAAAAATTCAAGTCACAGACATCAAGAAATAGTTTATTCGTATAACTCCTTTCCTTGGTTAAAGTAGGGCAAAATGAGGTTAAAGAATCAAGATTTGTATCGAAGAAAATCTTCGAGAAATAAGTAGATTATTTAATGTTTGGTACATTTAATATATCATCTCAACAAATCCAAAGTCATCATCACTTTTTGCGAATCCAATGGAGGCAATGTAGATGGTTTCCTAAGTATGCTCTAGTATTAAAAAAATCATGCATCACTATTTAGATCCAAAATCCAAACAAAAGTTTTTAAGATCAAATGTGTAGCACATAATTTCAAAACATATGATTTCAAATCACATCATCAAGCATGATTTCATTGAATGTAAAACATCTTCATTTTAATTTATTTTATTATGGATAGTTCTACTTCCAATGATATTTCCTTTATTGTTTTGGCTAGAGAGCTTTATGAAGTATTTTGGATCTCTGGTCATAAGCCTTGAGCATCTACTATCAAACTATCATCCTTGCTCCTAGCTTGTGATGGTAAACATTTCTATAAAAAAGGGTGATATTTAGGTACCCATTTGACCTTGGGTGCCTCAAAAATCGATCGACTTAACTTATCAATTTGCATAGAGTTCTTTACGGTTCTTTTAGGAACCCAAATCAATTTGTGTAGACTACATCTGTTAAACAGATATTGATAAGCAACATGTCCAAATTTACAATAAAACTTGTATTTGTTTCGGGGTAAAACATGTAAAGTTGGGCCTTTAACAAAGATGGTTGGATTTTTATAAGTGTTACTTACAAAGCCGATTCCATCTCTTCTATGAACATGATTCTTACTTGCAAGAATCATGTTCAAGGATTTGCTACCTATTTTAAATTTTACTAGGGTTTCATGTAGTTGCAAATTCTCCTTTTTAAGTGTTTTTAATTCATCACATTTTGTACAAGGAGCTAAACTATCATCATGCTTAATTTTTAATCTATCAAAATTACTAACAAGAGAAGCATACACCTTTTTTAATAGTTTATACTTTTTACTAACTAATTTACATTCATCAAATAAATCATGAAAAGTACTTAATAATTCATCAAAAGATAAATGAGCTTCGATCGAGTTACTTGCCTCATCGCCATATGCCATCAATGCGTAGTGAGCAAATTGGTCTTTGTTGGTTGGCTCCTCTTCTTCGGATGCACTTGAGTCATCCCAAGTTACTTTAAGTGCTTTCTTCTTCTTTGGTAACTTCTTCTTTACTGGGAGACATTCACTTTTGAAATGTCCCAGCTTATTGCATTCGTATCATATAACTTGTTATTTTTAGTGTCATTTCTAAATTTATTCTTTTTTATGAATTTTTTGAACCTTCTTGTCAAGAGTGCCAAGTCATCATCATAATCCTTATCACTTTTACTTTCTTTCAAGTGGTCTTCATGAGTTCTTAGTGTCATATCCTTCTTATTCTTTGCAAGGTTATTCTCAAGCTCTTTATGAGTGTTCCAAGTCATCTCATAGGTCGTTAGTGACTCAACAAGTTCTTCGAGAGGGAAGTTATTTAAATCCTTGGCCTCTTGAATGGCTGTTACTTTAGGGCGCCAACTCTTTGGAATGGATCTCACGATTTTATTAACAAGTTCAAAATTTGAAAAACATTTGCCAAGAGCTTTTAAACTATTGATGACATCTGTAAAATAGGTGTACATGTCAACAATAGTTTCGCTTGGCTTCATCTGAAACAATTCATAAGTATGAACTAAAAAGATTTATCTTCGACTCATTTACTCTACTAGTGCCTTCGTGAGTGATTTTGAGTGTGTGCCAAATATCAAAAGTTGTTTCACAAATAGACACTCGATTGAACTCGTTTTTATCTAAAGTACAAAATAAATCATTCATAGCCTTGGTATTTAAAGCAAAAGTCTTCTTCTCCAACTCATTCCAATCGTTCATTGGAAGAGAAGACTTATGAAAGTCATTTTTCACAATGTTCCATAACTCAAAATCCATAGAAATTAGAAAAATCCTTATTCTAGTCTTCCAATATGTGTAATCCATCCCATTGAATATATGTGGATGTGTAATTGAATGACCCTCTTGGTTGTCGGCAAATGCCATCTCTCTTTGGTTTCAAACCAAACAAGAATGACCTTGCTCTGATACTGTTAGGATTCTTTTTCTGAGCTTTTGAATAATGTTTATTGAGTCCGTTTAGTCCAGTTGTTTATTGAGTCTGTTTAGTTCAGTTAGAGTCAGGTAGAGATTTATTTAATATTTATTTATTATTAAGAGTCCAAGTCCTGGTGGACCCTAGGTGGAACTCTATAAATAGTGATGTAACCCTTTCTTTTAATCAATCAATAAAATATTATTATAGATTGTTACGACAAACCCTAGGAGCAGCCCCTCGAAACGATCAAGGAGGCTGATCCCCTCGAAGTGATCAAGGAGGCCAATCCCCTCGAAGCGATCATTCCCTTTTCTTCCATTTCTTTCATTTCTTTTATGATAAGACTTTTGGGTCTTATTATTTGATATCAGAGTAGCGATCCTCGGCATTCTTGTTGTAATTCATCATCTCAAAAAAAAAAAAAAAAAAAAAGCCCGCAACCACGCCCTTGCTTCCTAAGCCGTAGCCACGCCCCTGCTTCTAGCCAGCCCACCTGCCATCGCTGCTCTCTGGCTAGCAACCGTCGCCGCTGCCCCCCGGCCACCAACCTCTCCTTCTCCACAGTCGGCGTTGATTCTTGGCCGATCGACCACCGCTACCGCTACCCCCCCCGGCCAGTGACCACTTCTCCTCGCTTCCCCATCTCGCTCGAGTGAGAAGGACCGCCAAGCGGTCCGCCCTTCGTCTCTGACACCATTGTTGACACTGCCCTAACAGCTTTGCCATCATGCCCCCCCCGGGTAGCAACTGCAGCCGCCGGTTACCTCCCTCCTTGCGATGATCGAAACAGGGCAACTTGCCTCTACTGCCCTTGTTTCCAACTGCACCACCACCACTTATCTTCCCCTTGAGCATCGTTGCCTCGTTGCCTTCCAGCCGACCCACCACCACTACTAGCCACTGTGCGATGACCGCCGCTCTCCACCCGACCGCCGCTCGCCTCCCAGCCGCCACTCCCTTTGGGTCAGGCGAGAAGGACCTCTGTCGCTCCCCCTTGCTCTACCCCCTTGGTGACCGAAATAGGGCAATCCTCTTGCTGCTGCGAACGCCGGTTGCCACCACCATCGCTGCTATTGCCTAGCCAGCAACCACGATGCTCGCCGCCTAGCCTGCCACCATCGATTCCTATTTTCCACTGCAACCTCAACCCCGGCAATGCCACCGTAGCCGCCCTCCAACAGCACACGCAGCAAGCTCTTGTGCGGCCGCTTCAACCTCGGCAACGCACGCACTGACTCCTCTTCTCAACCTCGGCCACTTCAATGGCACCATCATGTCCTCAACTGCATGCGATCCCTTGGCGTCACCAGCGCCTCCTTCCGTAGTGCGGTAGAGTCAAAGCAACGCTGCCTTCCTCGGCGTCACCAGCACCTCCTTCCGTAGTGTGGTAGAGATAGAGCAACGCTGCCTTCCATCTACGCCGTCACAACCACCATAGCGGTAAGCCCTTGGCAACGCTGCCCCTAGCTGCATTACCATCGCTGCCTCCTAGCCCTCAGTAGCAGCGATCCCTCCACGCAACAACCACAGCAAGCATCACTGCCTCCCATGCAGCGAACGCAGCTACATCCCCGCATCCTCGCAACAACCCTTCATTCCAATAGTGCTACCACTGATTGCATCACAACAGCAGCACCGAGTAGGGCAGTGATTGATGCCCTTAACCGACATCAAAAATAGGAGTTGAGATTACAGATTTGTAGTCATATGTAATGGCTGCTGATAATTCAGTGAATGCACAAATGGAAGCATTGGTAACCAAAATTGAGAATCGGCTAATTGAAGCGTTGGAAACCAGAATTGAGAATTGGCTACAAGAAACCATTCATGATTTCAAAAAGAGCTTGTTGGAGCACTTTAGCAGGTTTCAACAAGATGGGAGCTCAAGTTTTACGTTGCATAGATTAGAAATACAGGAAAAGGGCTCCAAGACTATGACATAAACTACTCACACATGAAGGTGGAATTTTCGAGATGGGAAGATGGGGATCCAACCCATTGGATCTTTGGGATGGAAAATTTTTTTCGTTTTTGTTGAATCTCAGATTTTGATGATGAAGTCAATTGTCATTTGTTATCTAATCTATATATTGAGATAAGTGTGCAGGATTAACTACGATGAAAATAAGATATGCAATAGGAGTTGCGCCGGAGTCAAGACAATGATCACGTTGGGAGTTCGAGAGTTCGACGGAAGTTTGGACAGTCGTCGGAGGTTCTGTGGGAACAAATCCGAGAAGTCCATGAGCTTGCCAAAGAAGCTCGTCGGAACTCGCTAAGTGGATCGTCGCAAGTCCAGGAGTTTGCCGGAAGTCCGCAGGAGCATCACCGAGGGTTCATCGGATGATCGACGAAAGTTCGCCGGAAGCTCACTGGAAGAAGCGATTGACGCATCGGAGCAAGTTGCAGTAAATATCTTAGGAAAAATTGTAGTTAGCACAACGATTAAGTTGGAAATGGGAGGTGATCCCATTAACTTAATCATGGGGCAATTGGGCCCCTGAAAAAACCCAAATTGGGCTGAATGGATCAACCCATTCAGACCCTGATTTCTGTCAGGCGGTTCAACCGCCTCAGTCAGGCGGTGGCACCGCCTGAGCTCAGTCTCCGAGCTCTGGCTGAGCGGTGCAACCGCCTTAGTCAGGAGGTGGCACCGCCCTTGATAGAGGTGGCACCACCTAGGCTCGGTCTCCGAGCTCTGGCTGAGCGGTGCAACCGCCTTAGTCAGGAGGTGGCACCGCCTGAGCTCGGTCTTTGAGCTCTGGCAGGAGGTGCAACCGCTGCTAACAGGAGGTGGCACCGCCCAGAGGCTCAGTCTTCGAGCTCTGCCAGGCGGTGCAACTGCTCCAGTTAGGAGGTGCAACCGCCAGATCCCGGAATTCCGGGAATTGACAGTTTTGAGCTCCAAATTCAAACTGGGTTGGGGCCTACAAATACCCCACTCATTCAGCACTGAAAGGAAACATACACACACCGAAATCCTGATCTTATTATGTGATTCTTAGAGCTCAAAATTGTTGTAAAGGCCAAAAGTTCTTCTCTCTCTTTTCTTCCAAGTTCTGATCTTTAAAGAGAGGAGAGAAAATTCTATAAGGGTTGTCTCCTAAGCCCGTCAAAAGGAGTGAAACTGTAAAAGGGTGGTTGGCCTTCGCCTATTGAAGGAAGGCCTCTAGTTGACGTCGGTGACCTTGTCAGTGGAGGAAGCCAAAAGTGGAGTAGGTCAAGATTGACCGAACCACTCTAAATCTCAGTTTGCATTTACTTTGAGCATCTTATCCTTACTACAAATCTCCTCAAAAGCTTACTGCTTTCTGCGCACATACGATCGGGTTTCAAGCTTTGCACTTTCCGAATCGACGTTTAGACGTAAATCAGTTTTATCGTACGATCATCATATTTCAGTTTGCATTTACGTTTTGATTTCTATCATAACTGCAAACTGCCTTTATATTCTCGCTTTAACTGCATCTCGCTTAATCAAGTGATTTACGAATCAGCATTTAGACGTAAATCAGTTTTTTCGTACGAATATCATATTTCAGTTTGCGCCTACTATCTGATTTGAACCATAACTGCAAACTGCACTTATATCTTTGCTGCATCTCACTTAATCAAAAGTTAAAGTTATTTACGAATCGGCTTTCATACCGAAATCACTTTTATCGAACGAACGCGATTTTTATCGTAGAAGGTTTTCCGCTGCACTAATTCACCCCCCCCTCCCCTCTTAGTGCTCTTGATCCTAACAGTTTTCATATAACCCCAGAAGAATCCAAGGTAGAAGTGGCCTTAATCTAGCTCGATGGAGATGCAATCCAGTGGTACGATTAGTATGAAACTTTCCACAGAGTTTTTTCGCGGGAGTAGTTCAAAAAAGGGCTTCTTGTTCGCTTTCGCCCATCCGAATATGAGAATGTTGATAGCCAGCTTGCCAAAATTCGTCAAACTTCTACATTGTTGGAATATCAGAGTAGGTTTGAAAGATTATTAAATCAAGCTAGAGATTGGTCGGAAAGATAACTTCTATGTACATTTATTGAAGGGCTTATTCCAGAGATCCGGTGTGAAGTTAAGGCTCGTCAACCCCGCACTATGATAGTTGTGATTTCATTCGCACATCTACATGAGAAAAAAATTAGCAAGGAAAGATCAACAAGAGGTTTGTACTATTATGAAAAGTGGAGTATGGAGTACTAATGTAAACAAGGGCAACTTCTGATGATTGAACCAATTGGAGAGGAACCAAAAGCTAAGAATGTGGACTCCGATCATGAAGGTATAAATTCTAATGAAGATGTTGGACCTACCATACATCTATTGCATGCATCAACCGACTACTCTAACCTGCAAACTATGGAAGTTGACGGAACTCTAGAACATCAGCCTGTTATAGTTTTGATTGAGACTGGTAGCACTAATAATTTTATGGATAGTGAGACTGTTGACCGATTGGCCCTCTACATTGAAGGCTATGACAGATTCGAAGTAAAGATCATTGATGGATGGACTTTAACTTATGATGGCAAATGTTCAAAGATAAAATTGATTATACAGGGCCAGAAGTCTCTTACAACGATTACTACACTAAAAGATCGACTTGTTGCTTATACTATTAAAAAGTAGAGACCAAAATTACTTGATCAACAAATTGTGATGCGTTGCAGATAGCTTATGACTGAAGTGCTGAAAGAGAGGCTCACCGAGATTGATGCTGCTCAGCCTTGAGGACAAGGTTGATTTGAAGAGGGAGGAATTGTTAGGATTCTTTTTCTGAGCTTTTGAATAATGTTTATTAAGTCTGTTTAGTCTAGTTGTTTATTGAGTTTGTTTGGTTCAGTTAGAATCATGTAGGATTTATTTAATATTTATTTATTATTAAGAGTCCAAGTCCTAGTGGACCCTAGGTGGAACTCTATAAATAGTGATGTAACTCTTTCTTTTAATCAATCAATGAAATATTATTCAAGTTTGTTATGACAAACCCTAGGAGATCGATCCCCTCGAAGTGATCAAGGAGGCTGATCCCCTCGAAGCAATAATTCCCTTTTCTTCCATTTCTTTTACGATAAGACTTTTGGGTCTTATCAGATACCAATTGTTAGGATCAAGAGTGGCAACTAAGAGGGGGGAGGTGAATTAGTGCAGTGAAAAAAGTCATCATTTTTGTAAAATATTCATTCGTTGAAAACCAATCTTGGAAAGTGCTTGACTTTAGAGTAAATGAACTAACAATTAACTTAGTAAGTAATGGCAGTAATGAAAAGTAGAATGGCAATGAGCATACTCGAATTTATAGTGGTTTGGTCGTTATGACCTACATCCACTTCTGATTCCTCTTCCATTGAGGTCACCGGCATCCACTAATTGTCTTCCTTCAATGGGCGAAGACAAACCACCCTTTTATAGCTCTCTTTTCCTTTTCACGGGTTTAAGAGACAACTCTTACAAGCCTCATACCTCTCTTGAATGATCACAATACTAGAAAGGGAGGAGGAGGACTCTTTGCACTTTTACAACACTTTCACACCCCAAGACTTTAATATTTTGTTCACACTTTAGTGCCCTTTCATGCAGAAAAGGGTGGGGTATTTATAGGCCCCAATGGCTTCAGAATTATAGCAAAAAAGTATCACATCCTCATATTTCGGGGTACTGGCGGTACCACTGCTTGACAATTAATAACTGTTGACGGTACCACCACCTAAAGCACTTGGGAGACTAAGTCCCAAGTGGTGCCACCGTCGGCTGTTACATCAGGTGCTGAATGTGCTGTTCAACTGGCCCAATTCACCCCTATTAAGGGCTCAGTTGGCCCCTAACTGAGTTAGTGGGATTATCTCCTAATCCTAACTTAACTTAAGGTCTAACTACGATAATTAAGTCATTTAAACAAGCAATCTCTATCCAGTATATCGATTATTCTCATAGCGATCTTCCGACGAACTTCTTGGTGAACTTCCGACAAACTTTCCATGAACTGTTAGGATCAAGAGGTCGGCACTAAGAGGGGGGGGGGATGAATTAGTGCAGCGGTAAAATAACGTCGGTCTAAAAACTTCATTTCGATAAAACCGATTTTATAAAGAAGTTAACTTGAAAGCGTGTTCGTAAAAGAGTATTGGATGTAAAGAGCGAGTAAGGAGGTTTGCTGTTAAAGTAAATTGTACAAATAAAACGCAAACTAGATTTTAGAGTGGTTTAGTCGTCGAGACCTACATCCACTTCACCGATTCCTCTTCCGTCGAGGCCACCGACATCCACTATTAGTCTTCCTTCAATAGGTGAAGACCAATCACCTTTTACACCCTTCTTCTCCTTTTCCCGAGTTTAGGAGATAACCCTTACAAGCACTCACTCCTCTCTTACAAAATTCTAAGCTTAGAGTTGAGGAGGGAATTTCTAAAGAGATTGCAGTAGCGTTTCTTCACTTTTAAACTCTATATGCTTGTATCTTTTAACTAGGGATGAGAGGGGTATTTATAGGCTTCAAGTTGATTCAAACTTGGAGCCTAAAAACATCTCATCTCGGGTTTCCTGGGCACGGGTGGTACCACCACCTACGTTGGGCGGTACCACTGCCAATGTTAGTCTAACACTGAAACTACACTGGGCGGTACCATCGCCCTGTCTAGCGGTACCACCGCTTGGCACTGGGCCACTGGGCGATACCTCCACCCAGACTAGCACCCTACCAAGGGTGGTACAACCACATAGACTAGCGGTATCACTGCTTGACACACTCGAAGTCTATGCCATGACGGTGTCACTTCTTAGGACACTGTTTGGGCTTCTCATTGGGTCTAACATAATCTTTACATAGGCCTAGCTGGCCCCTAATTGGGTTGGCCCAATTCCAAACCCAATTACGTGCTAACTATGATTCCTAAGACATTTGCTTAGCTAAACAAGTCCCTATGTCTTGGTTTCTTCCTGCGAGCTTTTGGCGATCTTCCGGCGATGTTTCGGCGGACTCCCGGCAAGCTCCTGGACTTCACGACGATCTTCTTGGCGAGTTCCGAGGAGCTTCTCTGGCAAGCTCCGAGACTTCTTGACTGGTTTCGATAGAACTTCCGACAAATGTCCGGACTTCCGACAAACTCTCGAACTCCCAACGAAATCGTATCCTTGACTCCGGGACTTCATTTTGCTTCATGCCTTGCTATCATAGTTAATCCTGCATATGTAAAACACACTTTGATCTAGACAATTAATACTAAGCATTAATCATGTTGTCCGGCATGTCATTGGTCCCTCGACGCTTCGTCCGATTCTTCGACGCATCGTCATCTCTTGCGGCCTATTGCCCAATCGGCCAGTTGACTCTACAACTCCGATATCCTTGGCGCAATATCTATTCTTTTTGGCCCAATGCCTGAATCCATGGCTCGAAGCCTTTTGTCGATACGTCGACCGATCCTCTAGCCCGACGTCCAATCTTTTGACATATTTTCCTCCAGCACAACATGATTATTTCTGCTTTAATTGTCTCATCCTAATCGAAGCATCCTGTGTCACTAAAAACATAGATCAAATCATAAATAATTATCAATTAGTTTCATCATCAAAATATGAGATTCAACAATCTCCCCCTTTTTGATGATGACAACCAATTGATGATAGTTAAAACAAACTCCCGGATTTTAAACAAACAATGGCAAGTTTAGCATATTTTGCTTCTTGAGATAGGCAAGATAGCAATTTTAGTGATGTTCAATATAGTAAGTTCTTTCTTCTCTTTTGAGAAGTTCGATTTTTGCTTTCTTTGCAATGCGCTTTTTGCTTTCTTCTTGTATTGTGCAAGCTAGCATCTTTTATCTCTCCCTTTGTCATTGTCAAAAAGAAGGGAAGACCCTTTACATCAATTTTCAAATTATGACAAAGGTAAGTATCAATCTTATTTGTGCATCATTATATTTTCAAATTAAAACATGCACAATTTTAAAACTTTACATTTCATTTTTCATGCATGATACCAAAATATAAATCAATCATCATTATGAGCATATCATACATGATACTAAAATATTAAAATTTTTAAGCATTTATCAATATTTTGATCATGATACCAAACATTCATAATTTAAAGCATTCATGATATTAAACTTGGGGTTGATCTCTTTAGGGGATCGGCCTCCTTGGAACTCTATAGGGGTTCCTCCCTCCAAGTTGCTACTCAAAGGTTGCAGAAAAGATTCATCTATTGCTTATGAAAAGAGAAGGAATACATGGCTATTTATAGGGCTTCTAAACCCTAACTCCTAATAGGACTCCTACTTAAGACTCTTACTTCTAACTAACTCCTAGTAGGACTCCTAGTCAATACTCCTATTCCATTACAACTCCTAATTCTTCTCTAAGAAAACACCTCCTACATGAATGCCCCTCTCAATTAGGACTCTCCTAGCTAGAGTCCTAACAGAATGTCCCTCTCAATTAGGACTCTCCTAGCTAGAGTCCTAACAGTTTTACATGAATATCCCTCTCAATTAGGACTCTCCAAGCTAGAGTCCTAACAAATTGCCTACCTTTTAGGCTTAGTGTGATTGGTCGAGTCCCTCGAGATTACACTAAGACGCTGATTGGATCCTAATCCCCACTAGAAGTCTGCCGGAGACTTCCGTTTCACGTGCTGAGAGTGTCGCGTGACTCGTTAGTAAAATAGTGGGAGCATATTAAGATAGAAGTCCATATCTTGATAGTTTATTTCTTGCAAAATTTGCATGTTATTCATTTCTACTACATCTTTATTTTTAGAAAATGTCGCTTTCAAATCCCTTACGTGGCATACTTGATGTCAACCGCCTCACTAGTCCAAATTATACGAATTGGCTCCATAACTTGAGAATTGTTCTCACGACGGAGAAAATCGTATACGTCCTTGATACAGTGATGCCTACGCCCGAAGAAGGGGCAAGCGAGGATGAGATCGCTCGCTATGTGAAGTACATTGATGACTCCACTCTTGCTCAGTGCTATATGTTGGGCTCTATGACTCCTGAGTTACAGAGACAACATGAAAAGATATATGTCAGATCTATTCTCCTACATGTCCGCAAATTATTTGAGGAACAGGGAAGGACTCAACGATATGAGATATCCAAGAGCCTCTTCTGCGCTAGGATGATTGAGGGGACACCGGTTCAAAACCATGTCCTAAATATGATTGAGTGGATAAAGAAACTCATAGGTCTAGGAATGGTCCTAGAGGATAACTTATGTGTGGACATTGTGCTTCAGTCCCTACCAGATTCCTTTTCACAGTTTTTTTTTTTGGTAAGTAAAAGTAAATTGATTATGTGTAAAGTTTCTACAAATAGCTTTATCTATACAAGTCATAGACAAAGCCAAGTAACTCATAGAGTACGAATGCGATAGTTATGACTACACATGCTGTAGACTATAACTACCTGTGGGTACATTATTTGGCATCATTCCCAAGATCTTTAGCTAATAGCAAAATTAAATTTGATAAAAAA
>NW_008997719.1:127651-140998 GCF_000313855.2 Musa acuminata subsp. malaccensis
AAAGATACATTGTAGAATTCCAACCATATAGCATCGTCTTTTTGATCTTGCTACTGTGTTTTTTCTATCCAAATCTTTACAAAATTTTTATGACATCTTTGACACTTCCTAACAGAATATTTTCCTTTGGTTTTGTCAAAAATTCTCAATATAAATCATTGATATTTTACATCTAATCTGCTATACTTGAAAATCTGCACTGTAAAATTTCTGCCGCATAGTACTGTTTATTGATCTTGATATTATGTTGTTTCTATCCAAATCTCTACATAATTTTTATGATAGCTTTGACACTTCCTAACAGTGGATTTCCCTTTGGTTTTATCAAAAAAATCTTAATATAAACCACTGATATTTTACGTCCAATCTGCTATACCTAAAAATCTGTGCTGCAGAAAATTTCAGCCGCATATTGTTGCCTTAACCCATCTATTTGCAATCTTTTTTGAATGAAATTTCTTATACACTTCATAGATCATCTTGGATTCCATTTAAGATTGATATATTAAGGAATTCATCTCTAAAAATAATTTTGTGTTGCTGCAAATTTTCATCGTAACCCGCTGAAATTTTTCGACGACAATTCTGCTATCGCAACTTGCACCAATTTTCTTACTGTTATACTGCTGAAATTCTCTTGATTAAATTAGACTTCTTTGCTGTCATATAATCTGTGATTTTGCTATCAATTCCCTCCTCAATTCTCTTAAGTTTTTAGTAGAAATTACATCGAGAAACCATTGTTTCTTCGACGACAATTCTACTCTTACAAGACAGCACATACTTGCTGCAACTTCCACTGATTTCTATCCAACCTTTGCTGCCATCTACCACAGATCCAAAACTTTCATCCACAGCTCTAAAACTCCACTAAACCACACCCTCAAACTGCACCCAAAACTGCCACAAAACAAGCCTAAATCGTAGCCTACATCCACCGATCCACCAACCCTTTCGACCATCACTTCTCTCAACCTATACATGTCTTTAACCTAACAACAAAAGAGAGATCTTAACATCATAGATTTGGAGGCATATACTATGGCACCTAAGGAGGCAATCAATGCTAAATTCGAAGCCTTGGAGGCGCGAATGGAGGATAAGATTCGGACGCTCTTTACCGAACTCAGATTGGGCCGACCACTAAGCCCGAAGAAATCATATCAAGGAGAGAGCTTTGCCCAATCACACCAAGCCCAAAGATATGACTTCCAAGAGAGGGGAAGCTCTACGACCAACCCTAACTATCCATGCATGAGAGTGGACTTCCTTAGATGGGAAGAAGGAGACCCAATGGTTGGATCTCGCGCGCGGAGCGATATTTTCGGTACCATAAAATCGCGGATGCATCTATGGTGAAAATTGCAGCTATATATCTTGAAGGGGATGCTATACAGTGGTTTGACTGGTTTGAACATACTTATGGAGTCCTTTCATGGCGACAATTCAAAGAAGGACTGCTGATCCGCTTCAGACCAACCGATTACGAGAATATTGACGGACAATTGGCAAAGATCCGACAAACCTCTACCATTCATGAGTACCAAACCAGGTTTGAAATTTATCTAATCAAACTCATGATTGGTCTCAAAAAAAGCTATTGAGAACCTTCATTGAGGGCTTGAAGCCGGAGATCCGAGGAGAAGTTAAAGCGCGACAATCGTATACGCTTATGGCAGCTATCTCTTTCGCACGACATCAAGAGGAGCAATTGAACCATGAAGCTCGGAGGACTAAGGTCGCTCCTCAACCAGTAATATCGAAGCCCTTAGCCCCTCCTAATTTCGACCAAGTCCCTACACCAAAGAGGTTAACAAGAGAAGAGCTTCGGGAGCCATATGCGAAGGGGTTATGTTGGCATTGTGATGAGCCGTGAAGCCGTGACCATCGCTGTAGTAAAGGGGGACTTCTTATGATTGAACTGATAGAAGAAGATGTCATTGAACATCCAAAAGAGAGCCTTGAACATAAAGAAGAAGATGCAGAAGAAGAGCCACAACCGACCAAAGTTACGGTACATACACTAGTTGGCTACTCAATCCCACAAACGATGAAAGTTGGAGGCCTTCTCAAACAACAACCGATCACTGTTCTCATCGACACAGGCAGCACTAATAACTTCCTAAATAGTAAGGTTGATGTCTATATGAACTTACCTATTGAGAATTGCAGCAGGTTTGTAGTTAAGGTCGCCAACGGACGGATTTTGAAGTGTGATCATAGGTGCCCGCAGGTGAAACTGTTGTTGCAGGACCAAGAGATAATTGTAGATTTCTTCCTCCTCCTTCTTGATGATCATGAGGCCATACTCAGAATTAAATGGTTGATGACATTAGGTGATATTTCTTGTAATTTTATGCAACTAATTATAAAATTTTATAGTAAGGAGAAACAGGTGATACTGCACGAGAAACGTGAGGGCGACGTAACAACGATTTGCACACAACAAATGGAGAAGGTTTTGCATAAAGCATGCAGCAGCTTTTTGCTACAACTTGAGCAACAAACTAAGGGAGAGCCAACAAAATTTGAAGATCCAAATCTACTTCCTTTGCTTGCTGAATTTTCAGATATATTTGACGATCTGCGCAACCTACCTCTTACCCGTCGGCATGATCATTGTATAATGATTCTTCCAGGCAAATCTCTAGCAAATGCTCAGCCATATCAATATCCACATCTCCAGAAGGATGAAATAGAAAGGATTGTAAAAGTGATGCTCAAAAAAGGAGTTATTCGGCCATGTTCCAGCCCCTACTCTTCACCGGTGCTCCTCATACGAAAGAAGGATGGAATATGGTGATTATGTGTTGATTACCGAGCTCTCAGTGGCATAACCATCAAGGATAAATACCCTATTCCAGTAGTAGATGAGTTGCTAAGGGAGCACAAATCTTCACAAAGCTGGACCTTCGATCCGGGTATCATCAAATATGAGTATGCGAAGAAGACACACCGAAAACCACCTTTTGAACACACAACAACCACTATGAATTTTTGCTTTCTTCATAAGAAGGTGGAATATCTTGGGCATATCATATCAGAGGAAGGTGTGGCAGTAGACCCCTTCAAAATTGGAGCAATGCCAAACTGGCTGACCTTGTGGAACATAAAATTGCTACATGACTTTTTGGGTTTAACAGGCCACTACTGCAAGTTCGTGAAAAACTACGGAGAGATCAGTGCACCACTTACTTCCTTACTGAAAAAAGATGTCTTCCAATTGTCGGACAGAGCCTCCACTGCCTTCGACAAACTTAAGGTAGCCATGACGACTACGCCGGTGCTAACACTACCAGATTTAAACCGACCATTCATTATTGAGGCCGACGCATCTGGAGTCGGAATTTGAGCCATTCTCATGCAAGATGGTCGACCACTCATATACACTAGCAAGGCATTATCTCCCTCCCATCAAAATAAGTCAACATATGATAAGGAGATGCTCGCCATTGTGCGCGCAGCAACGAGGTGGAGACCTTACTTGATTGGTCGACGATTTCAAATTAAAACCGACCATAAAAGCCTCAAGTACTTTTTGGAGCGAAAAATATCATCCCCTGAGCAGCAAAAAAGGGTAATAAAACTTCTTGGATTTGATTATGAAATAACTTACAACAAGGGGAAAGAGAATGTTCTTGCAGATGCGCTTTCGCAGCTACCCGAGCAAGTTGAAGTTTTGGCCGTTTCACTTCCGACCAGCGACTTTCTTAAGGATATTAAGATGGAATGGCAGGAAGATTCATAGACTAGTAAGATTATAAAAAAATTGGAGGAAGCACCAAGCCCCATGGCTTATTACAATTGGGACTCAAAAGAATTACACTATAAGGGACACATTGTGCTTACAATATCTACTTGCATCTTCACGAGCAGATTTTGGACAAAGTTATTCCATATGCAGGGTACTAAATTGAAAAGGAGTATGACATATCACCCACAAACCGACAGCCAGACGAAAGTTTTAAATAGGTGCTTGGAGACAGCCCAAAGCCACCCACCAAATATGACTACCCAAATAGAACTCCAGACCCAGCCAAGTGTCATTATTGATCGACGGATCGTGACTCGACGACGATGACCCACTAATGAAGTGCTAATACAGTGGGCGAACCTACCAATAGAAGATGCCACTTGGGAGAACTATGACGACTTGAAGATCAAATTCCCAGAATTCATGAATCATCAGCCTCGAGGACAAGGCTGATTTGAAGAGGGCGGGTCTGTTAGGACTCTAGCTTGGAGAGTCCTAATTGAGAGGTACATTCATGTAAAACTGTTAGGACTCTAGCTAGGAGAGTCCTAATTGAGAGGGATATTATGTTAGGACTCTAGCTAGGAGAGTCCTAATTGAGAGGGGCATTCATGTAGAAGGTGTTTTCTTAGAGAAGAATTAGGAGTTGTAAGGGAATAAGAGTCTTGACTAGGAGTCCTACTAGGAGTTGGTTAGAAGTAAGAGTCTTAAGTAGGAGTCCTATTAGGAGTTAGGGTTTAGAAGCCCTATAAATAGCCATGTATTCCTTCTCTTTTCATAAGCAATAGATGAATCTTTTCTGCAGCCTTTGAGCAGCAACTTGGAGGGAGGAACCCCTATAGAGTTCCAAGGAGGCCGATCCCCTAAAGAGATCAACACTAAGTTTAGAATCTGCAAGGGTTCTAACAGAGTAGCTACCCCGTGTTTGTCACTATGTGAGATGAGAGTACCAAGGCTGAAAGGCTACGGTTGCGACTGTTGTGACCCAAGGAAGCAATCGCCGAGCAGCCATGTTGAGGCTGCGGTGATGGCAACCGACAACTGCAGCAGCGGAGGCAGAACAAGAGGGAGGTGGCGTTGAAGCGGCCAGAGTTGAAGCTGCAGTGGTGGCAACCGGTGGCTGCGGTAACGATGCAGAGCAAGGGGGCTGCAGCAACGGTGCAGATCGAGGGGGTTGAGGTGAAGGCTGCGGTGGCTGGCAGCAGCAGTCGTTGCTGGCCGTAGCACAGCGGCGGCGGTGGAGAAGGAGGCAGCAAGGGTCGTGGCAAGCTAGGCGGCGAGCGGCGACGTCGCTGGCTGGGCAGCAGTGGCGACGGTGGTGACAACCGACGTTCGCAGCAGCAAGGGGATCCGCGATTGCGGCAGCAAGGGGACCCGTGACTGTGACGGTGGTAACTGCCCTGTTTCGATCGCCACCGATGCAGAGCAAGGGGAAGTAGCGGCTGGGAGGCGAGCGGCGGTCGTCGCACGGGGGAGCAACGGTTGGAAGGCGACGGCGACGGCGCTCGAAGCGACGGCGACGGCGCTCGAGGCGACGGCGGCGGCTGGAAACAAGGGCAGCAAATGTGAGTTGTCGTGATTGCCCTGTTTCGGTTACAAAAGATGCAGAGCAAGGGGAATCAGCTGCTGGGAGGCGTGCGCTGGTCGTCGCATGGTGCCTGGCAGTGGTGGTGGCTTGGCAACGAAGGAGAGGGGTGGTGTTGAAGTGGCCGAGAAACAGCGCTGGCGGTAGAGGCAACCGGCGCCTGCGGCAGCAGAGGGAGCGGCGGTTGCTCTGTTTCTATCGCACCACAGAAACAGCGATGTCGACAGATTGCACGGCCGAAGCTGCAACCAAGGGAAGTCAGCGATGGTAGTGCGGCTAGGGCAGCGTCGCCGACGGTAGAAGTGGCGATGGGTGGTTCGCTGGCTGGGAAACGGCGATCGCAGCCCTTCTCGCTCGAGCGAGATGCGGGCAGCGAGGAGGCGAGGTGACAAGGTTTTTGGCCATGGCACAGTGGTAGCGGTGGGCGCTGGCCGGGGAGCAGCGGCGACGGTGGTCGTCAAGCAGGAAGCAGGGGTACATGGCTACGGGTGCGTGGCTGCGGTTGTTGCTGCTTCTTCTTTCTTTCTTTCTTTCTTTCTTTCTTTCTTTCTTTTTCTTTTTTTTTTTTTTTTTTTTTTGATAGCTACGGCAGCGAGAACGCTAAGGATCGCCGCTCTGATACCAAATGATAAGACTCTTATCGTCTGTATGATACCAATTGATAAGACCCTAAAGTCTTATCGTCGCTCTGATACCAATTGATAAGACCCTAAGGTCTTATCGTGGAAGAAATGGGAGAAAAGGGAATGATAATGATCGCTTCGAGGGGATTAGCCTCCTTGATCACTTCGAGGGGATCGGCCCTCCTTGATCGCTTCGAGGGGATCGGCCTCCTAGGGTTTATCAAAAGACAGAATAGTATTTTTCATAGATTACTGAAAAGAAGCAGTTACATCCCTATTTATAGAGTTCCACCCAAAGTCCATTAGGACTTGAACTCTAATAATAAATAAATATTAAATAAACCTCTACTTGACTCTAACTGAACCAAACTGACTCAATAAACAATTGGACTAAATAGACTCAATAAACATTATTCAAAAGCTCAGAAAAAGGGTCCTAACAGTACCAAATGATAAGACCCTAAAGTCTTATCGTTGCTCTGATACCAAATGATAAGACCTATGTCGAAAGTCGTTTCGCACAAAGAAACCCGATTGAACTCTTTTTTGTCCAAAGCGCAAAATAAGACATTCATAGCCTTTGCGTTTAAAGAAAAATACTTCTTCTCCAAATCCGACCATTCGTTCATCGGTTTAGAGGGAAGTTGAAAATTGTTTTCAACAAAATTTCATAAATCCAAATTCATATAAATCAAGAAAACTCTCATTCGAGTTTTCCAATAAGTGTAGTCCAATCCGTTAAACAACGATGGTTGAAAAACCGATAAGCCCTCTTGAAAGCCATGAAGAGCCATTTCTATCGGGTGTAAATCCGAAATGAGAAATATCGGGCTCTGATACCAATTGTTAGGATTGGAGCGGCACTAAGAGGGGGGGGGGGTGAATTAGTGCAGCGGATTAAAACGTCGGTTTTGGAAAATCTTTCGTACGATAAAAATCAAACTTGAAAAGCTTAACTTGAACGCGTGTTCGTAAAGTTGTGCAGCAAAGGTAATGAGGAAATAAAGCACGTAAGAAGGTTTGTAGTAATGTAAATTGCAATAAGAAAATGCAAACCAGATATCACGCCAATTTTAAAGTGGTTCGGTCAAATGACCTACATCCACTTGCGAGGCCCTCTTCGATGAGGCTCCCACCTTCCACTAACAAATCGCTTGAAGGGGAAGGACAAATACCCCTCTTACAACCTTTTACAAGTGGTTCACACTCTTACAAATATTCAACAAGAAAGAAGGAGGTGAACACTCTAACAAATTGAAAACAAGACTTGCTAAGACTTTTCTAAGACCTTTTTCTCAATCTATTGCTTCTCAAAAAATTGTTCTCTCAGTTGAGAATTGAGGGGTATTTATAGGCCTCAAGAGGATTCAAATTTGGGCTCCAAAAAATTTGAATTCTCTTTGGTTCCCGATGCTGGTGGTGCCACCGCCTGTTAGTGTCTAACACTGACTGTGTACCGGCGGTGCCACCGTCGGACCTCTCGGGTGCTGGGCGGTGCCACCACTTGGTTCTCGGGTTCTAGGTGGTGCCGCTGCCTAATCTGGCGGTGCCACCGCCTACACTATTTCAGCTCACTGGTTGGGCTCCAAACTTAGCCCAAACCAGTCCAAACTGAGGCCCAATTGACCCCTACTTGAGTTATAGGATTAATACCTAATCCTAACCCTAATTAACATGCTAACTACGAATTTAAAGACATTTTCTAAGCTATTACAAAGTCCTCAAGTCAAGACTTTTTCTGGCGAGCTTCCGGCGAACTTCCGACGGTCTTTCGACGAACTCTCGGAAACCATTCTACGGACTCCCGGCAAGCTCCTAGACTTCACGATTTGATCTTGGCGAGTTCCAATGAGCTTCTTTGGCAAGCTCTGATCTTTCTCGGCGAGCTCTGTGAACTTCCAACAAACCTTCCGGTGAGCTTCCGAAAAACCCTTCGGCAAGCTCCCTACTCATTCTCGGCTAGTTCCAGCAGCATTCCCGATGAACCTTCAGACTTTCGTCGAACTCTCGAACTCACAACAAATTCTTCGTGCTTGACTCCAACACTTTGTTTCACTTTATATCTTCATCGTTGTCATAGTTAATCCTGCACACACAAGCCAAAACTCTACTCGGATCTAGACAATTATTACAAAGCGAATTGACATTCTGTTGCCCGGCACGTCATTGGTTGGAGCTTCATCCGATTCTTCGGCGCATCATCCTCTCTTGCGGCTTGTTGCCCAATCGACGGTTGACCTCCGCAACCCCGATATCCTTGGAGCAATTCTGCTCTCCTTGGCCCGATGCCCGATGCCTGACGTCCGAAGCCTTCTGCCGTCCAATATCCTGACGTGATCTCTTTCGGCGCAATGTCAATTCCTCCTGCGTCAACTATCTAATCCTGATTGAGTAGACCTGCATCACTCAAAATGTAGTCAAACATTTAAACACAATCAATTAGTTTCATCATCAAAATCTGAGATTCAACACTATATGCTTTGACTTGGAATGAAACATTGGGTTCTTACACAAATGGATGGCACTCTGGTTGTCACAATGCACCACATAATTTTCTTGTTTCAGCCCCAATTCTTGTAAGAATTCTTTCATCCATAATATTTCTTTGCATACCTCTGTAGCAGCAATATATTCTACTTCTGTGGTGGAGAGAGCAATACACCTTTGCAACATGGATTGCTATGACATAACTCCCCCTGTAAAAGTAAGTACATAACCTAAAATAGACTTCCTCGTATCTATATCTCTTACCATATCAGCATCTGTGTAACCTGTCAATACATGTGGTCCACCTCCAAAGCTTAAATAAACCTTAGAGCTCCCTCTTAGATATCTAAAAATCCACTTTAATGTTGCCCAGTGCTCTTTGCCTGGATTTGCAAAAAATCTGCTAGTAACACCAACTGCATATGCGATGTCTGGCCTCGTACATACCATTGCATACATTAAACTTTCAATTGCTGAAGCATAAGGAACCTTTTGCATTTTCCCCTTCTCCTCATCACTTGACGGACTCTGTTCTGAGCACAACTTGAAGTGACCTATAAGGGGAGAACCAACTGGTTTTGCATTGCTCATACTAAATCTTTCCAATACCTTCTCGATATATTTCTCCTGTGACAACCAAATCTTCTTATTTTTCTTATCACGAGAAATCTGCATACCCAGTATTTGCTTTGCTGGTCCCTATGTCCTTCATTGCAAAAGACTCACTCAGCTCCTTCTTTAATCTGTCAATTTTAGACATATCTTTCCCAAGAATAAGGATGTCATCAACATAAAGTAAGAGAATAATAAAATCCTCACCAAACCATTTGATGTACACATAATGATCTGAAGCCGTTCTTTTATATCCATTTTCTATCATAAATGAATCAAACTTTCTGTACCATTGTCTTAGAGTTTGCTTTAGCCCATACAAGCTCTTTTCAAATTTGTAGACAAAGTTCTCTTTATCTTTGACGTTGAAGCCTTTTGGTTGCTCTATATAAATTTCCTCCTCCAAATCCCCATGAAGGAAAACTGTCTTCACATCTAACTGTTTAACCTCAAAGTCCTGGCTAGCAACAATACCAAGAGTAACACGAATATAAGACATTTTAACAACAAGAGAAAAAATCTCTTCAAAGTCAATATCTTTCTTTTGACCATAGCCTTTCACAACCAATCTAGCTTTGTACTTTGGTTGAGAACAATATTCTTGAGTCTTCAACCTGAAAACCTGTAACACCCCTCATTTCCGAATTTTCGTATAAATTTCTGGTGATAATGTAAGCATATATTTTAAATTGACAAAAGAAATAGAGTATGAATCAGAGGTAACTTATTTTTAAGATTTGGGAGATATATTCAAAAAAAAAAAAAAAAAAGAATCTGAGGACCTATATGTAAACCCTAAGGACCTAATCGTGAATATGATAAAAACAAGGACTAAACTGCAAAACGCACAAAATGACAAATCCCACCGCATAAGCCTCTCTGCCTTCGTTCTTAAGGAACCAGAGGAGGCAGCTGCAGTGTGGAAGAACAGAGAAAGAAAGAAAGAAGAAGAGGAAAGAAAGGGGGAAGAAGAAGAAGAAAAATTGGGGCTTTGTGGTTTCTTACTCAATCTTCTCAATTGGGGGTCAAAATTCTCAAAGGCAAGTGTTCTAACCCCATCCTACAGAAAATTAGTCTCTGTTTTTATGTTGATTCAAAATAAACTGAAGGATTTCTATTTAGAAACTGATATGTCTCTCCTTGAACATAGAACCATGGATTCTGAAATTTTTTCGGTAAACTGACCCCTATATACAGTTCCGGCTATAACTTTTAGTACGAAATGCAGATTTGAGTAGGACCTAGTTTGTTTGAAATTAGACTCTTATATCTTTCTTTTGACACAAATTTTGCAGATTTTGAACACCGAATACTTACCCAAACGTCTGTTTCAAATGAGCCTATGGATGCCGCAAAATAGGGATTAAGATTTCTGACCGTTCAATACTAAAATGCCTATAACTCCCTGTTGGAAATTCTGATTTGTACCAAACTGATTTTATTTGAAACTAGACTTGAAAATCTTTCTTTTGATATATAGATTGAAAAATTTGGAATTCAAAGGCCTATTCTGCTATCCATTGATTCCGCCCTATAAATCCTGCAAAACAGTGATTCAGTCTTTGACCTTTGGTCACTAAATCCATGGTAACTCCTTGTTGGAAACCTTGATTCGTATGAAACTTATTTCATCAGAAAACAGATTGATAGATCTGTCAACAGTAGCTTTCTTATGGGTATTGGAGCATAATTGATATTCTGAAGTATTTGTTCGATGTGCCACTTGAATTCTGTCAAAAATCGAGCTTTAGTCGATTTTGGTATTCTGTTCCATTCCTTTGGATATTGAATTCATCTCACCTTCTTATTTGAATTGAGCTAAATATGATTGCTTGGAATCCCTGTATACTCTTGCTTTCATTTCATTCCAAATCTGAATACATTTGTGAGAGATTTGTTCCTTGCTTCGTATTGTCTCAAAAAGGCACATGTACGTTTTGTTGTTCCGCGTGTGCTTCCGATATATGCTACTTATTGCTAAAACTACCTTCTTGTACTCTGGTGTTTGTGGGATTGTCTGGACCTTTGCCAGAAATGGTAAAGTATATGTGCTTAGAGCCTGCGATGCTCTGCCGGCCCCCTCTGACTTCACCTAGACGTGGGTGGATGGAGCTCCCAGACGTGGGAGACTTCTGTCTGGTGGTCATTCAGAAATGGATGAATCACAATTCTATTTGAGATCCCACTACACCTTCTGTATGTTTGATATGATATCCAGAGATTTGGTTATGTGTTTTTGTACATGCTTTGGATAAGAATGATATGAATGCAACATCAAAGACGACGTTTGAGCTTCTGTTTGGTATGTGATATTCATAAGCTCCGAAATGTTTCATTCATTGTTGATATGCTTCGAAATGTTCCATACGCTGTTGATATGCTGCGGAACATTTCATATGCCATTGATAAGCTCCGATATGTTTCATTTGTTATTGTTATGCTCCAACACGTTTCATTCGTTTCTGATATGCTCCAATTACTCTATACCCCGTATGTTATGAACCAAATATGTATGATTGAAAGGACAATTGTGATTCTGCACCTAATGATATTATGTCTACGAATTCGTATTTTCTGCCTCGTATTATGAAACTTTATCTCTTTGGAAATTGTCCTATTTTGATATGGATATGTTAGTCACTTGCTAAGCTCTATATGCTCACCCCGTTTGTTGATAAATTTTTCAGGATAGCGTATCGCTTGCTTAAATTGTTAAGATTGGGCTGAGGCAGTGGAAAGTTAGAAGATTTTGGGCAGATCTGTCTTAGCTTATATGTATTTTGTTGTACAAGCCACTCTGCATCTAATGACATGTTGACAATGAATCTAAACCTGTGGATTTTGTGTAAGTTAAAGGATCTCTCATGTTTAGGATTTTGGAATGTTAAGTTAAATTCATGTAATGATACGAACTTATGGTAATCGTTGGTTTGGTGACTGCATAGACTTCCCCACTTGTGAAATTATGTTGTGGTTATTATTTTGATGAGTTAAGTTCAGTTTGTTTGAATTATCGAGTGATGTGTGGGATGTTTATGAACTGCACAGAGTTATGAATTTGTAGACTATAGAGGTGAAATTTCTGATCTGAATGTTTTCTTAGTGACCTCAAATGTGTGTTTGGATCCTGGATTAGTTGTGATGAAAATTTTAAATATTGTCGATATTTTGAGGGGCATGACAGAGGTGGTATCAGAGCCTGATTTGAGAATCACTAAGAATATTTTTTTTTTTGAGGTTTATTGACTATCATTTAGAGATTGATCAAAGAAAATGTTCTTTTGATGTTTTAGGAAGCAAGGATGACGAGATCATCTGGTTCTCTTGTTGCATCTACTGCTGATCAATTGACTGGTATCATGCGGACTTTGGAGACTATGGCACAAACTGTCCTACAAGGAAGAAATGATGGAACAGGAACATCAAACCAGACGGGGTTGGGAATTGAACAATTTAAGAAGCTTAGTCCTCCCAGTTTTAGTGGTGAGTCTGATCCAATGGTGGCAGAATGATGGATGATGCAGATAGAGAAAATATTTGATGCCTTAAATTACCCTGATGATCGAAAGGTTTTTCTTGCCACCTTTATCATGGAAGGAGAAGCTGAACATTGGTGGAGAATGATTAAGAGGATGTCTGAAATCAAACATGAGCCAATGACATGGAAGTTATTCCAAGAAAAGTTTAATGATAAATATTTTCTAGATTGTATGAGAGAGCAAGAGGAATTGGAGTTCTTGAATCTTATCCAGGGAAGTATGACGGTTACAAAGTATGAATCTAAATTCATTGAGCTCTCCAGGTTTGCCACACATATGACTGATGATGAATCTAGGAAGGCAAGAAGGATTGAAAGGGGATTACGGCCAGCAATAAGAAGCCGAATGTCAGCTTTAAAACTACAAACATATGCAGATACGGTAGAAAGAGCTTTGAAAATTGAACGAGACATGGAGGGAATTCAAGAAATCATTGGCAAGAACAAAAAGGACAAATTTACTAGCAAAAGCAGGAGAGAAAATGAATATGAAGCTAGTAACAAGAGGTTTAAGACATCTGGATTTGAGAAATGGCAACCATTGCGGAGGACTAAGTCATGTGCAAAATGTGGATTAAATCATGAAACAAGTCAGTGTTTTCGGGTGACTGGAGCCTGTTTTGCTTGTGGAAGGTTAGATCATCAATTAAGAGATTGCCCACTGAAAAGGAAGAAAGAGCCACTATCTCCTAGACCCTCAGCCCATGCTAGAGTGTACGCTATCACTGAACAAGATTCTAAAGCTTCT
>NW_008997719.1:171755-196781 GCF_000313855.2 Musa acuminata subsp. malaccensis
GCTTCTCAAAATAGTTAGTTATCNGACTGAGATTTGAGGGGTATTTATAAGCCTCAAGAGGATTCAAATTTGGGCTCCAAAATTTGAATTCTCTTTGGTTCCCGATGCTGGCGGTGCCACCGCTTGTCAGTGTCTGACACTGACAATGGACTGGCGGTGCCACCGCCTAGCCAAGCGGTGCCACCGCCTAGCTCTCGGGTGCTGGGCGGTGCAACCGCCCAGTCTGGCGGTGCCACCGCCAGACCCTTCGGTTCACTGGTTGGGCTTCAAATTTAGCCCAAACCAAGTCTAATTTTGGGCCCAGTTGGCCCCTAACCAGAATATAGGATAATCTCTTAATCCTAATCCTAATTACAAGTGAACTACATAACTAAAAACATCCTAAGCAAGTTTTCAACCGCGAACGTCGAGTCTTGTTTCGGCGAGCTTTCCGACGAACTTCTTCCGACTGACTCCTAGTAAGCTCCCGATCTTGTGATGACTTTAACGAGTAGCCGAGCCTTCTTGGTGATCTCCGTGAACCTCCGACGATCTCTTCGGCAAACTTTCGAAAATTCCGACAGGTTCCCGATTTCTTCTCGGTTGGTTCCGGCAGCATCTCCGACGATTCTTCGGACTCTTAAACGTCCATCGAACTTGACTCCGGTATTCTTGTTTTGTGTTTTCTGGTTATCGTAGTTAATCCTGCACACTTAACTCAATAATATGGATTAGATCAATTAACCCATCAATTGATTTTATCATCAAAATCCGAGATTCAACAATCTCCCCCTTTTTGATGATGACAATCAATTGATGACGGAGTTAAACATAACTCCCCCTATCTATATGCCATATTATGAGAAGATAAAAACACTTAAATTCTATCCCATTGAATTCAAGCATAAACCGATAAGTTCTAACCGTAGAACTTATCGTTATTCTCATTAAGCATAAGTAAATACGAAACTTCGATGAAAATCATTTTTAAGTTGAATGATAAGAGACAATTTTTACTACGATAGGAGATAAAGATTTTCAACATGAATTTCATGATATAAATGTAAGGCATGCTTTCAATATGATCAATCAATCTTGCGATATTCTCAAAGATTTTGCAAGGCATATAAGACATTCATATCACACAAGCTTTTGCAATTCATATAAGTCATGCTATCAAAATGGTACAAGTCATCACTTTTCTCCCCCTTTGTCATCAACAAAAAGGTAATGAGACTTGAAGCACATAATTTGTGATTATAACATCAGGAATTCAGCATTGATCATACAAAAATTTTATCATTCAAAATTAAGTATGCTAAAATATTTACGCATAGTTCATCTTAAAGGAAAATTTAGCATTCATCCATTTTATCAAATCTCTTCTTTCTATAAATAACAAAAATTGTAGATGTACAAGGAAGAGATTGTAAAAAAAATTTCAAGTAGTAACTTAAATAAGTCAAGATCATAATTTGAATACAAATCCATTCAAATTCGTCAACTTGAAACTCATAATCAAGCCATCAAAATCAATTTTGAGATTCACAAAATATCATAAAATCATTAATCTTGATCAGATGAGAGCGGTGTTTGACTCAAGATAGGATAAGATAATTTAACATGTCATTTAGAATCGAAAGAGAATGATCAGATTCACCGAGGAACGGAGAGGGGATGAAAAACTTTACGGAAAATCCATTCAAACAAGTTTATTCTTAGGGACAATTTAACATACCTAATTCCCTTCTAATGAATTCAAATTGGTCTTCATTCAAAGCTTTTGTAAATATATCTACTAATTGATGCTTTGTGTCAATGAATTCTAGAACAACATAATTGTTAAGGACATGATCGCGTATAAAATGATGCCTAACGTCGATGTGCTTAGTTCTAGAGTGCTGAATTAGATTTTTAGTAAGACATATGGCACTAGTATTATCGCATTTTATGGGAATATTTTCAAGGTGAATTCCATAGTCTTCTAATGTATTTTTCATCCAAACAACTTGTGCACAGCATGCACTTGCAACAGTGTACTCGGCTTCCACCGTAGATAGTGCAACTGAATTTTGTTTCTTGGAAGTCCAAGAAACAAGTGCATGTCCTAAAAATTGGCATGTTCCAGATGTACTTTTTCTATCTATCCTGCATCCGCCAAAATCGGCATCTGCATAAGCTATTAGATCGAATTTTTCAGATTTTGGATACCAAAATCCTAAATTTGGAGTTCCTTTAAGATACCTAAATATTCTTTTAACACTTTTAAGATCGAGATAATTTAGGATTAGATTGAAACCTAGCGCAAAGTCCTACACTAAACATAATATCCGGTCTAGTCGCAGTGAGGTAGAGTAGACTACCTATCATTCCCCTATATGTTTTTTGATCGAAATTTTCACTATTTTCATCCATATCTAACTTAGTCGCAGTACTCATAGGGGTGTTTATTGCTTTTGAATTATCCATGTTAAATCGTTTTAACAATTCTAAAGTATATTTAGATTGGTTAAGAAATATACCATCCCTAAGTTGTTTGATTTGTAATCCTAAAAATAAAGTTAATTCACCCATTAAACTCATTTCAAATTCATGACTCATACATTTGGCAAATGATTCACATAGTGATTCATCCGAAGAGCCAAAAATAATATCATCAACATAAATTTGCACAATAAGAAAAGTATTTTTAAAATGTTTAATAAACAATGTAGTATCAACCTTGTCTTTGGTAAAATTATTTAAAATAAGAAAGGAACTAAGCCTTTCATACCAAGCTCTAGGAGCTTATTTCAAGCCATAGAGAGCCTTAGTCAATTTGAATACATGATTAGGAAGAAGAACATTTTCAAATCCGGGAGGTTGTTCGACATATACTTCTTCGGAAATAAAACCATTCAAGAAAGCACTTTTGACATCCATTTGAAACAGTTTAAAATTATTACTACTAGCATAGGCAATGAGCATCCTTATGGCTTCTAATCGAGCCACGGGAGCGAAGGTTTCTTCGTAATCGATACCTTCTTCTTGGTTGAAACCTTTGGCCACTAATCTAGCCTTGTTTCTAACCACGATACCATTTTCGTCTTGCTTGTTTCTAAAGACCCATTTAGTACCAATGACTAAATGGTCACTAGGTCTAGGAACAAGATTCCATACCTTATTCCTCTCAAATTGATTCAATTCCTCTTGCATTGCAATAACCCAAAAATCATCTTTTATGGCCTCGTCAATGCATTTAGGTTCGATTTGAGAAAGGAAGGCGGCGTTACCACAAAAATTCTTGAAAGAAGAACGAGTTTGAACCCCTTTTGATGTATCTCCTATAATTAGCTCCTTTGGATGAGCGTCTATATACTTCCATTCCTTGGGTAAGGAAATTTCGGAAGATGATGCATCCAAGTTGCTATTTTGAGGAGGGGGTTCATTTAAATTCAAATTATCAAAACCAAGATCATCATCAAAATTATTTTTCTTTAAATTAAAAATTTTATTAAAAACTACATAAATAGACTCTTCTATTATTAAGGTTCTTTTGTTAAAAACCCGAAAAGCCTTAGAAACGGAAGACTAACCAAGAAAGATGCCTTTATCGGATTTAGCATCAAAGTTTCCTAAGGCATCCCTTCCATTCAAAATAAAACATTTACAACCGAAAACTTTAAAATAGGAAATATTTGGTTTTTTGTTATTCCATAATTCATAGGGAGTTTTTGATAGGGATGGTCTTATTAGGACCCTATTCATGATGTAGCAAGCCGTATTTACGGCTTCGGCCCAAAAATACTTGGGTAGACTATGTTCATTTAACATCGTTCTTGCCATTTCTTGTAGGTTTCTATTTTTTCTTTCAACTACTCCATTTTGTTGGGGATTCCTCGGAGTGGAGAAGTTGTGATTGTATCCATTAACTTCACAAAAATTTTGAAAGTCACGGTTTTGAAATTCGCCTTTTGGGTATCAAACCAAATATGAGAGTGAGCTTAGCTCTGATACTAATTGTTAGGATCTGAGTGGCACTAAGAGGAGGGGGGGGGGTGAATTAGTGCAGCGGTAAAGTACGATAAACTTTTGACGATTTAAACACTTTCGGAACCTTCGTACGATAAAAGCAACGTTTCGTTTGAAACCGTTTCGATTGCGTTTTAACTTGAAGAGATATGTAAGGAGACAAAGAAGTAGAGCATTAAAGTGCAAATGGTTTGCAGTAATATAAATGACAATAAGTAAATGCAAACCAGAAATCACGTCGATTTTAAAGTGGTTCGGTCAAATGACCTACATCCACTTGCGAGGCCCCTCTTCGATGAGGCTCTCACCTTCCACTAGCAAATCTCTTGAAGGAGAAGGGTAAGTACCCCTCTTACAACTTTTACAAGCGGTTCACTCTCTTACAAATTTTCAGCAAGAAAGGAGGTGAACACTAGCAAATTGAAAACAAGACTAGCTAAGACTTTTCTAAGACCTTTCTCTCAATCAATTGCTTCTCAAAAAGTTGTTATTTCAGCTGAGATTTGAGGGGTATTTATAGGCCTCAAGAGGATTCAAATTTGGGCTCCAAAATTTGAATTCTCTTTGGTTCCCGATGCTGGCGGTGCCACCGCCTGTCAATGGTGGTGCCACCGCCTGTCAGTGTCTGACACTGACAGTGGACTGGCGGTGCCACCGCCCAGCCAAGCGGTGCAATCGCCCAGTCTGGCGGTGCCACCGCTAGACCCTTCGGTTCACTGGTTGGGCTTCAAATTTAACCCAAACCAAGTGTAATTTTGGGCCCAGTTGGCCCCTAACCAGAATATAGGATTATCTCTTAATCCTAATCCTAATTACAAGTGAACTACATAACTAAAAACATCCTAAGCAAGTTTTCAACCGCGAACGTCGAGTCTTGTTCCGGCGAGCTTTTCGACGAACTTCTTCCGACGGACTCCCAACAAGCTCCCGATCTTGTGATGACTTTAACAAGTAGCCGAGCCTTCTCGGTGATCTCCGTGAACCTCCGACGATCTCTTCGGCGAACTTTCAAAAATTCCGACAGGTTCCTGATTTCTTCTCGGTTGGTTCCGGCAGCATCTCCGACGATTCTTCGGACTCTTAAACGTCCATCGAACTTGACTCCGGTATTCTTGTTTTGTGTTTTCTGGTTATCGTAGTTAATCCTATATACTTAACTCAATAATATGGATTAAATCAATTAACCCATCAATTGATTTTATCATCAAAATCCGAGATTCAACAATTACATTCTGAAAGCAAGGTACCAAGGCACTCGATAGATTCAATCTCAATAGATTAACAATCTCTGTAGATTCCATTCCGTATTTGTTTCTTGATCTTATCTTCCTATCTTAGCACAGTAGATTCAATTGGATAGCAGAACACATGACCAACAGGACTAAGTGTGCTAACGGGAAGCTCGAAAGATTAAATTCCTGTTTTCTCGGCTAACGTTGACTACAGCAAGGGTATAAAGTAGTCCAGTAACAAGTAGTTCTTTTCAACGGAACCATCTGCTACTACCACTACAAGGGAAAGAAAAAGCACTATAAGGTAGACCAAATAAGTATTTGATGAAGATTCTCTCGTTGACTAGGATGAAACTCTCCTGGAACTCAATCACTTGAAGAACCACTTGTAGAAGAACTTTGTCTTGCCTCCAGAACTATATACTGCTATTTCATTCCTTACACTTTCCTCGTGAAAAAATCCAAATAAGACGGTTTTGTCGAATCAGCTATTCCATGCATTTAGTGAGAGATTATGTTTATGCAAGCTAATATAGCATTGCGACAATTGTATATCTATCGCATTTATGCTTCGAGGAGCATCATGGGCTAACCATCGAGGTGAGTATGGACCTAAAGTAAAGAAAGTATCGAATAGAGAAAATATAGATAGAAAAGTTAGTTAATCCCAGATGAGTAAAAAAGTGTTCTTTAAAGGGGATTTCATCGTTTGACGGCAAATAGACTACTCAAGCGTTCTAACATATGTTGGGGATGGAGGAGCAAGGAAAAAATAAAATATTACGATGCAAGTAAAAAGAAGTCGTTCGACTCAAGAAAACTGATGTAGTATTAAAAACAGGAGGATTGATAAAAACACTTACAAGATACCAAATACACATAGACTCTCTTTATCTTACTTGCTTCATGAACTACGGTCCTATTTATAGGACCTAGTGACAACCACCCTATAACTACTAGATTGAGGTAGTTATTGAAACCACCCTATAACTACTAGATCATGATTGAGGTGGTTATAGAAATCATCATATAACCACTAAATCATGATAACTATCTAGATAGATAACTATGAATCAAATCTCAACACTCCCCCTTGATTCATAGTTGCATACACCAATTTGCGACATAAAATAAACATGCTTTCGAACTGGAAGCGATTTGGTGAGGATATCCGTAACTTGTTCATCCATTCCATAATACTTCAATGTTATGGTTCCACTTGCCTGAAGTACTCTTTCGATCATCTAAAGCTCCTGCACAATCACTATCAGTGAAACCAAATAATTTACATTTAAATTTTGTTTTGAACACCCATTTTAACCCAATCGCTTTCTTTTCTTTCGGTAGATCCATTAGCTCCCAAATTTCATTCTTCTCAATTGACTTGATTTCCTCCTTCATTCCTTTTCTCCATTCCTCTTTTTTAACTGCTTCCTCAAAAGTTGTTGGATCTAAAACAAACAAAGCAAATGTTGAGTTATAAATTTCTGTCAGTGATCTGAAATTTCTTGGAGGGGTTTCATTTGAGGAATCCGAATTTGAACTGTTATTGGGTGAGGTTGACGATGAACTTGTTGGAGCAGGATCTGTCACTTGATCCTGCGGAGTGTCTAGTCCTACTGGAATCTGCATTTGTGTTTCACCTTTATTGGTCTCCCAATTCCAACTTGCTCTTTCATCAAACATAACATTTCTGTTAATAATAACTTTGCCACTAACAGGGTTATATAATCGATATGCTTTCGATTGTAAAGAATAACCAATTAAAATGTATTTTTCAGATTTTTCATCAAGCTTGTGATGATTTTGTGAATTCACCAAAGCATAAGCAATACAACCAAAAATTCTTAGATGTCTAACACTTGGTTTCATACCATACCAAGCATCAAAAGGAGTTCAATTCATAATAACCTTTGTTGGTGAAATATTCAACAAATAAACTACTATTGCAACTGCTTTTGCCCAAAACTGATTTGGAAGATGTTTTCCTTTAAGCAAACTTCTTGCCATTTCAACGATAGTCCGATTCTTACGTTCAGCTACACCATTTTGCTCCGGTGTATATGGTGCTATCAATTCTCTATGAATACTATTTTCTTCACAAAAAGAACTAAACTCATTAGATAAAAATTCACCACCTCTATCTGTCTGAAGTGTCTTTATATATCTACCACTTTGTCTTTCTACAAGTGCCTTAAACTTTCAAAAATTATCAAATGTTTCAGATTTCAATTTCAAAAAATATATCCAATTCATGCGACTATAATCATCCGTAAACAATAAAAAATATTGGCTTCCACAAAATGATTTTGTATTCATAGGTCCACATAAGTCAGCATGAATTAATTCAAGACAATTAGATGCTCTCCATGCTTTTCCAATAGGAAATGGTTTTTTACTTTATTTGCCATAAATATATCCTTCACATACATTAAGTGTATTAATCTTGGGCAATCTGAAAACCATTCCTTTTTGACTTAACAACCTTAAACCCTTAATGTTAAGGTGTCCATATCTTAAATGTCATAAACTAGATTCATTCTTTTGAGTTGTGATAAGCGCATGCCTTTCAATATTTGACACATCAAGTGGAAACATCTTGTTTTGTGTCATGTAAACATTTACTATAATCAAACCAGATTTTTTATCTCTAATAGTGCATGAACCATCATCAAATATTACTGAATATCTAGCATCTACTAATTGTCCAACACTCAACAAGTTATGTGATAAAATAGGAACAAAGAAAACATTATCAAGGTATTTTACCTTCCCTTGATTTGTCTTCACCTCAATTGTTCCTTTTCCTTCCACTTGGATTTGCTTATTATCTCCAAGTCTAACATTCAACTTGTGAGTCTCATCAATATCTCTAACTATTGATTTTATGCCTGATTAGAACATCCACTATCCAGAAACCAAATATCATTTGAGATATTATGAACTAGTGAATGAGTCATAAACAACTTACTATTTTCTTCATTTTTCTCCACATAGCTTGCTTGCTTTTCTCTTTTCCAGCAATCTGCCTTGTGACCAAACTTTTTACAATAGTGATATTGAATTCCACTTTTGTAATTTTTTTTATCATAATTTGATTGCCCTTGGTCATCATGCCCATCAAAGTGTCCTCTTCCTTTACCACGAAATCCTCCTCTGCCACGTCCTCTTCCTGTTGATTTTTTGTCTTCTTTTGAAGTAGAAGACTCTCCCTTAACCTGAAATGTTTTTTCTTCACTTTTTTCAAGTGACCTGTTCAACCTTACTTCATGTGCTTGCAAGGAACCCATTAGTTCATCAAATGAATAAGTAGATATATCTTTTGACTCCTCAATTGTGACAACAATATGATCAAATTTCGGAGTTAAACTTCTCAAAACTTTTGCAACAATTATATGATCATGAAGGAAGATGTTCACCATAAGATTTCATTTGACTAACAATTCCAGTCACTCGAGAAAAAAAATCTTGCACTAATTCATTGCTTTTCATGAACAAAATTTCAAACTCACGACGGCGGGTTTGAAGTTTTATCATAATCACCCTTGATGAGCCTTGAAATTCATTTTGAAGTATCAACCAAGCTTACTTTGATGTTATCGCTGCTACAATTCTTGAGAAGATCGTCTCATGTACAGTTTGTTGAATGAAAAACAATGCCTTTGAGTCCTTCTTTCTATTCTCCCTTGATTTCATCATATGGATCTGCATATCCATTCTCTATTAAGTCCCAAAGATCTTGAGACTTGAATAGAGTCTTCATCTTGATACTCCAAAATTCATAGCTTTTGCCCGAGAAGATGGGGATAAGGGGTTGAGATATGGAATTGCCATTAAAAGCCATAATGCCCAGTTCAGATTGAAACTAGGCTCTGATACCACAAATGGAGATGGAGGAGCAAGGAAAAAACAGAATACTACGATGCAAGTAAAAAGAAGCCTTTCGACTCAAGAAAACTGATATAATATTAAAAATAGGAGGATTGATAAAAACACTTACAAGATACCAAATGCACACAGACTCTCTCTATCTTACTTGCTTCATGAACTACGGTCCTATTTATAGGACCAAGTGACAACCACCCTATAACTACTAGATTGAGGTAGTTATTGAAACCACCCTATAACTACTAGATCATGATTGAGGTGGTTATAGAAATCATCATGTAACCACTAAATCATGATAACTAACTAGATAGATAACTATGAATCAAATCTCAACAATATATAGAATCCAGTAAGCTATGCTCCCTATTAATTGATAACAAACCATCCGCCACAATCTGTACATTCAGAAGATTGAACAAGCTACAAAGCTCGCTATCTTGTAGACTTAGAGCTAGAGCCACCCCTACCCTATTCATTTATACAGGATCGAAGTCATTGAGCTATCAAGGGGGAAGAGCGCCTATCTATAAAGGAGCCGAGCCTTCCTTATAGCTTGGTTAAGCTGCTTAGAATCATAGGTAACTGAAAGTGAGTGATGAGGGTTGAGGTACCAAAATTATGTGTGTTAAGCATTCCTTTCTCTTTCCTTAGGGGTCGAGAGAAGGCAGCGCTATAGAATATTGACCACACTAAGAGCGGCATCCCGATCTGACCTGACCTAACCTGATACGGACTCTCTTGCCACTACTAACCCAGCATTTAGCTAAAGCTTATTTCTTGACTTGAGAGATAGGCATGGGCACAGTCTGGTAGAGACAGAAGCAAAGACAGATCCCGTTAGCACTTATGAATCACTCCATATCCCTTCCTATTTGAGAGAGACAATAGTGTTGACTCTTAATCCATTAAAGTAGGACTAGTAGCAAAGGCACAGTTAAGTTCCTTCGGCGACTGTGAGCTAAAGAGAAACCACTTATCTTTCCCCTATACTGACACAGTAGACACAGTATCAGAAAACCCATCTCACTTAATATAGGATTATGTTTAGAAAGATACACGAAACAAGAACATATACGAAAAGTACCAAACCATGCCACTACTACAAACTCAAAGAAAGCTGGTAGGGAGCCAGAGGTATAGTAAAACAACTAACTAATCTATAAGAGATAAAGAATAAAGGCCGAATTCTGGTATCAAATCATTAGTGACTTTCTTTCTTTAACTATGAAATCGAAACCTTGCTTTACTGCACCTTAGTCTACCATTGCTTTATAGAATTCTCCAATTACCGATCTCGAACCCTGCTCCGATTCTGACTACCTTTGGTTTAACCCTATAACTAGTGCTTCTAACACTTTGCCTGGTACTACTTGCAATCCAATCTATTAAGTAAGAATACGAGACATAAGTAGGAATATCACCGGTACTGATAAGACTGACTCAGCTAACCGACCATAAGAAAAAGAAGAAAATAGATTAAGTAAGAACAAAACATGACTCTATTAACTAAACCTAGTAAACCAAGCCTTACAACTACCGAAAGAGGAAAAAAGCCTTATTAGTTCACATCGATCCAAGCCTTGTTAGTTAACATTGGTGCCAAGCCGGAATCGTGCCTTTCGCGCCTCTCAGGCTCGGGCTCCTTACCTTAAGACCTATGCTCCAATTGAGCTTACTAGCATAGTTGTTAGCCTGCCTCTATTTTATGTAACTCCTCAGCCCCTGCCTTAAATGCTTATTAGTTTCTCTCTACCGCTTCAAACTTAAAAGTATTTTACCAATTACTTATATTCTTATATTGGTGCCTTCAATCAATGCCTTATATTCTGATATTGGTTCCTTCAATCAATGCCCGACAAGTAACTGCCAAGTCATGTATAATGTGTAGCGGCTAGTGGTAGTTACGCCTCCGTTTCCTTAGCGAGGGTCACTCTGAAACTCCTTTCTATCATTATGATATCCGTATCTCTATTACTTCAATGTCGTATTAAGTTCATTCAGATTAATGGATTCTTTGACTACTTAGTTCAATATGAGTGTGTTTCGTATGTCCCTAATGTAATGGTTCAGTGTTAAAGAAAAGAAGGTCCGTCCAGTCATATCATAAGTAAGAGTTCGGTGACCTAGCTATAAGTAGAGTAAGGTGCCATAGAGAGATGTCTCGGTTTCGATGCTAATAATGTAATGGTACTATTGATAATATGTTCTCGTATAATAATCTGAAGTAAAGTAAATATTCATATTATAATGAGAAAAGAAAGCCTATGGAGAGATAGTTTGCATTGTGTGTTGGCGATGAAAGGTCTAGTTCGGTAAGAAAAGAGGAAACCAATACGGGGACACCCCAATCCACAGATATATCGTTCAATGAAAAAGTTTTGGATCCAAAAAATCGATATAGAAGTTGTCCTTTTGAACCTGATTTAGCTAATGAAATAGAAAGACAATGTTACTAGAAGACAATTGATAAAGTAATTTTAGAATTAAAAAAGGTAGTGCCGCGCATCTAGACCTATTGATCTCAACTCGGAGCATACCTTTCAGCTCACACAGAATTCACGGTGCTACAACAAGACTGACTTCCAAGCATAGGGCTTCTGAATGAGAGATGGTCCCCGCGAAGAGATGAATGAGAGATGATCCCCGCCCCGACTACTATGTAGTGATACATAAAGAGAATGGGTTATTGTCTCGCTCCAGAGGATAGGCTGATAGGTGCTACTAAAGAACTATGTGTTTTTACTTTAATAATGAGTACTTTGTGCCAATGTCCAATGACCCGCGGGAGCATATCATACCTTTCTTCGTGCTGACACAGAATTGATGGTGCTACAACAAGACTTCCTTTCCGGGGGACAAGTTAAGAATAAGGGAAGTTTTAGTGCATTTTTTCCTATAATCATATTCTTCTATCTTACTTTTTTGATCCTTACTTTCTTTTATCGTCTTTAGGGTTGTTCAGTGCGACAAGCTACTACAACAATAATGGAGTGGAGTGCCAACCAAGTAACTACTACAAAAACAGGACTCGTTACTAACAGCTATGTATGTATATATATATATATATATATGTATGTATATATATATATATATATATGTATATATACATACATACATGTATTTACATACATATATATATTTATATATACACATACATATATATGTATGTATAGATGTATGTATATATACATACATACATGTATTTACATACATATATATATTTATATATACACATACATATATATGTATGTATGTATGTATATATCTATATATATATATATATATATATATATATATATGTATGTATATATATGTATATATGTATATAAATATATGTATATATATATATATATTTACATATATATATTTATGTATCTATATATACATATTCATACATATATACATATATATTTACATACATATATATATTTACATACATATATATATTTACATACATATATATATTTACATACATATATATATATATATATATATATATATATATATATATATATATATATATATACACACACAAGTTATATATATATTAGTTGATCTGCAACTGTATTCTTTTAGATTGTAAATTTCTGGAAGACAAGGTCAGCTATAACAGTGAGACGGTCGCTACAGAGGAAGGTCCAATGTAACATATGCCCCCGACTGGTTGTTAA
Source organism: Musa acuminata subsp. malaccensis (assembly GCF_000313855.2). Classification (NCBI taxonomy): domain Eukaryota; kingdom Viridiplantae; phylum Streptophyta; class Magnoliopsida; order Zingiberales; family Musaceae; genus Musa; species Musa acuminata. The sequence goes on from NW_008997719.1 coordinate 184,537, forward strand.
ATTATACTAGGACAAACTAAGTTATTTCGACAGAATTTCCTTTGTTAATTCAAACAGATGCCGTTGAAAACAATTTGGAATGAGACATTATAAGCATATTGAAACATAAAATATAGCATGATAAAAAAATAAAATGGAATCGAATTTAGATGCTAGTGGCTGAAGAAGAACCCAATTTTCTAGGAAAAGCCTCAATAGAACTATGTTGTGCATACAGGTGAGATCCTGCAAGAGCTTTTTCTTCATGTACTGGACCTCTACACCATGACAAAACTTCCAAATAACAACTTCAAAACCCACTTGAGTACTTAATAAGCATAAAAATATCCTTTCTTTAAATCAAAGGGACTAGAAAACTGGAAAGTTAGACACTAAACCAGCAGAAAATTTATGACTTAAGGCAGTCCTAACTTGTCAGACCATCAAAATCTTTACACAAACTGAATAGATTAATGGCAATAAAAAACATGCTACCTTTCTAGAAGTTGGGAGCAAAACATAATTTTGAGATCATCACTTGGAGATCGAGTAAATGATGAGAAATAATGTACATCCTGCAATAACAGCAGAGAGAATGATTGTGTCCTTGGACTTCTTCCTCTTTATCATTCCTGTGAAGATAAGATCAAGATAACATCATAAGCTATACCAGTAAACCTGCATGACTGTGGAAGATAGAAATGATATGTGTTCATTAATATATTTAATAGTTCATTTAACATTAACTTAATTCTATAGTTAGATACACCTGAAATAGAATATGAAAAAATATATGACAAAAAATCTCACACCAATAACTATATTGAAGCTTAAGTGTAGCTTATCTAAGGATCCAATCTCTTTGAACATCAGAAAAAATTTTGACATGTTTATCACGTCTGCTGGCATGCATGATCTATCATATAAGTCATATGCAAAAGAAGCATGTTAACTGAAACCATTTTGCACATTTAGTTTTGTTATGATGGTTATTGAAAAGTTGTGGAAAGAAGGCAAAGACCTAGTAGATTGCGGATCACAGGAAATCTGTCACTTAGCTGTTTCACTTTCCCCTGAATCTCACCGAAAGTGCTTCTTTGAGCTGATAGTACTCCCTTTATTGCCTCAGCTTGACTGGTCACCTCATCAATCTGGAATATGCATTAAACTTGTATTTTTCTTCATGCAATTATCATTACTAGTCAGATGTAACATAATTTCTCTCACCTGTGTAATGCTTCCATGAATAGCTGCACGTTCTCTCAACAAATTTGGCACTGCTTGCGAGCTACTTGATGTCTGCTTGTCACTTGATTGGTTAGCCAAATTCATCATTGGAAATTTGGGTCTTCTAGATGAAACTTTAGAGATACCTTGTATTCATTAATGTCATTGCGTACTGATGTAAGTAGCTCAGCATGCTCCCTCATTGACATTATGTTCCCCCTTGTGCGCTTGAACTCCTGACAAATGGAAAAAATGATGAAAAAGAGAAAAAAAACTTCGTAGACGAAAATAGTAATTAAGGATATGCTTAAGAATGGATGGGAAAGAAACATTACATAATAACACTCATAAAATCACTGATTTGGTCAAAAAAGTATATCATGTTATACGACTCACTTCTAAATACACCAAGATAGCCTACTCCTATCATTGATCCTATAGTATGATATATTTGTTAGGACCCTTTTTCTGAGCTTTTGAATAATGTTTATTGAGTCTGTTTAGTCCAGTTGTTTATTGAGTCGGTTGGTTCAGTTAGAGTCAAGTAGAGATTTATTTAATATTTATTTATTATTAGAGTTCAAGTCCTGATGGACTCTGGGTGAAACTCTATAAATAGGGATGTAACTGCTTCTTTTCAGTTATCTATAAAAAATACTATTATGTCTTTTGACAAACCTAGGAGGCTGATCCCCTCGAAGCGATCAAGGAGGGTCGATCCCCTCGAAGCGATCAAAGAGGCCGATCCCCTCGAAGTGATCATCCCTTTCTCTCCCTTTCTCTTCTTTTTTTTACGATAAGACTTTAGGGTCTTATCATTTGGTATCAGAGCGATGATCCTTGGCGTTCTCGCTGTGTTGCCATAGCTATCATTCAAAAAAAAAAAAAAAAATTTGTGAGAAAGGGTGAAGCCAGCAGCCCCGCACGTTGTTCCTTCTCAACCGAGAAGGAACCTTTGCTTCCCTACGCCGACCACCACTGCCTCTTCTCCACCGCCGGCGCTGGTTCCCGACCGACGACCACCGCCGCCGCTGCTCCCTGCCCAGCACCCACCGCCGCGGCTGCGCCTCGGCCAACAACCTCCTCTCCTCGCTTCCCCATCTCGCCCGAGCAAGAAGGCTGCGGCCGCTATTTCCCCATCTCGCCCGAGCAAGAAGGCCGCGACCGTTGTTTCCCAGCCAGCGGACCACTCCTCGTAGCCGTCCGTCGGCGACGCTGCCCTAGCCGGACCGCTGCTCGCCTCCCAGCCGCCGCTCCCCCTTGCTCTGCATCTTTTGTAACCGAAACAGGGCAATCATGGGCAACTCACATCTGCTGCCCTTGTTTCCAGCCACCGTCGTCGCCTCTAGCGCCGTCGCCATCGCCTTCCAGCCACTGCTCCACCGTGCGACGGCCGTCGCTCACCTCCCAACCGCTACTCCCGCTCGCTTCCCAGCCGCTGCTCCCCCTTGCTCTGCATCCGTGGTGACCGAAATAGGGCAGTTACCACCGTCGCAGTCGCGGGTCCCCTTGCTGCCGCAGTCGCGGATCCCCTTGCTGCTGTGAACGTCGGTTGCCACCTTCGTCGCCACTGCTGCCCAGCCAGCGATGACGCCGCTCGCCGCCCAGCCTGCCACGGCCCTCGTTGCCTCCTTCACCGCCGCCGCTGTGCTCCGGCCAGCAACAACTACTGCTGCCAGCCACCGCAGCCTTCACCTCAACCCCCTCGATCTGCACCGTTGCTGCAGCCCCCTTGCTCTACATCGTTGCCGCAGCCGTCGGTTGCCACCACTGCAGCCTCAACCCTGGCCGCTTCAACGCCACCTCCCTCTTGTTCTGCCTCCGCTGCTGCAGTTGTCGATTGCCATCACGCAGCCTCAACACGGCTGCTCGGCGATTGCTTCCTTGGGTCACAGCAGTCGCAACCGTCGCCTTTCAGCCTTGGCGCTCTCATCTCACGCAATGACACAAACACAGGGTAGCTACTCTTCCTCCAACGCAGCGACCACAGCACTGCCCTTGGCGTCCACCTCCTCGGCAACTTCGCATCGACAGTGTTGATGCCCTTGACCGACACCAAAAACAAAAGTTGAGATTACAGATTTGCAGTCTTACGCAATGGCCATTGATAACTTGGTGAAAGTACAAATGGAAGCATTGGAAATCAGAATTGAGAATCGACTGCAAGAAACACTTAATGATTTCAAAAAGAGCCTACTAGAGAGCCTCAGCAAATTTCAACAAAATGGGAGCTCAAGTTCTACGTTGCACAGATCTGAAAATACAGGAAAAGGGCCCCAAGATTGTGACACAAATTCCTCACACATGAAGATGGAATTTCCGAGATGGAAAGATGGAGATCCGACCAATTGGATCTCTAAGGCATAAATTTTTTCCGTTTTCACAGAACCCCAGAAGAATCCAAGGTAGAAGTGGCCTCAATCCAGCTCGAGGGAGATGCACTCCAGTGGTACGATTGGTATGAAACTTTCCACGGAGTTCCTTCGTGGGAGTAATTCAAAAGAGGGCTTCTTGTTCGCTTTGGCCCATCCGAATATGAGAATATTGATTGCCAGCTTACCAAAATTCGTCAGACTTCTACAGTGTTAGAATATCAGAGTAGGTTTGAAAGATTGTCAAATTAAGCTAGAGATTGGTCGGACCGACAACTTCTAGATAAATTTATTGAAGGGCTTATTCCAGAGATCCGGTGTGAAGTTAAGGCTCGTCAACCCCGCACTATGATAGCGGAACTCTGGAGCATCAGCCTATTATAGTTTTGATTGATACTGGTAGCACTAACAATTTAATGGATAGTGAGACTGTTGACCGATTGGCCCACCACATTGAAGACTATGACAGATTCGAAGTAAAGATCGTTGATGGACGGATTTTCACTTGTGATAGCAAAGGTTCAAAGATAAAATTGATTATACAGGGCCAAAAGTTTCATGCAACGATTACTACACTGAAAGATCGACATGTTGCTTACACTATCAAAAAGTGGAGACCATACTTGATCAACGGGTTGTGATGCGTTGCAGATAGTCTATGGCTAAAGTGCTGAAAGAGAAGCTCCCCGAGATTGATGCTGCTCAGCCTTGAGGATAAGGCTGATTTGAAGAGGGAGGAACTGTTAGGACCCTTTTTCTGAGCTTTTAAATAATGTTTATTGAGTCTGTTTAGTCCAATTGTTTATTGAGTCGGTTTGATTCTGTTAGAGTCAAGTAGAGGTTTATTTAATATTTATTTATTATTAGAGTTCAAGTCCTGATGGACTCTGGGTGAAACTCTATAAATAGGGATGTAACTGCTTCTTTTCAGTTATCTATGAAAAATACTATTATGTCTTTTGATAAACCTAGGAGGCCGATCCCCTCGAAGCGATCAAGGAGGGCTGATCCCCTTGAAGCGATCAAGGAGGGCTGATCCCCTCGAAGCGATCAAGGAGGGCTGATCCCCTCGAAGCGATCAAGGAGGGCCGATCCCCTCGAGGCGATCAAGGAGGCCGATCCCCTCGAAGTGATCATCCCTTTCTCTCCCTTTCTCTTCTTTTTTTTACGATAAGACTTTAGGGTCTTATCATTTGGTATCAGAGCGACGATAAGACTTTAGGGTCTTATCAATATTATTACAGCTACCACAGCATCTGTCTTGACAAATCGCAAGAGCAATTAAGAAAGAGGTATAAGGACAAAATTGTCGAAAATAAATAAGATACAAGCTACCTTGACACAGTGATTTAAAAAGGCGCTCATGCGAGGCGAGGCGAGGCCCGAGCGCCTCACTTCACTTCCAGGCGGCGCGCTTCAAAGAGGCGAGTGCTCGAGCCCAGGCGTTGGGCGCTTCGAGCGAGCGCTTGGGTTAAACCAGTCGCAACCCAACCTTAACCTTGCTCGTTGCCACTGCCGCTCCCGCTCCCGCTGCTCGCCGTTGTCGCTGCTCGCTACCGCTGCCGTTGTCGCCACTCCCGCTGTTGGTCGTTGCCGCTGCTCGCTACTGCTGCCACTGTCGCTGCTCGCTGCTGCTCGCTACTGTTGCCGCTGCTCGCTACTGCTGCCACTGTCGCTGCTCGCTACTGTTGCCGCTCATCGCTCCTGCTCCTGCTGCCACTGCTCGCCGCTGTTGCTGCCGCTGTCGCCACTCCTGCTTCCTCTTTTCTCAGCCAGCACCCCCTTACACTCCTCTTCCTTCTTCTCCTTCTGTATACTATTAACTATGGTATACAGTACTGAATGGTACCGCCCGGTACGGGCGGTACGTACCGGTCTAATGGCATACCGGTACGCGGACCGCCCGGTACCGCTATAGTGCTACAGTGCTATAGTATGAAGAAAATATATAAAATTATTCGATACACCAAGATGTACCGCTCGGTACGCCCTGGTGTACCGCTCGGTACGCCCTGGTGTACCGCTCGGTACACCGATACCATACCGTACCGAGCCAACCTCGAAACACCGGTACGGTACGGAATTGCATACCTTGCTATTAACAGTATACTAATAATAGTCTTTGTATTTATTAGATTAATAATATATTATTTTGAATTTTAAAACTTTTTGTTAATGTGACATTTTGATTTTGTATCTTAGATTTTCTTAATTTAATAGCAAATTTTTATTCAAAATTTTAAATAATTATATTTATTAATTATATTATATATTTTTATATTTTAACGTCTCGTTTCGCTTGGGCGAGCGTCTAGCGCCTCGGGCATTTATGGACCTTAGCGCCTTTTGACGCCTAGCGCTTTTTAAATCATTGCCTTGACATATCCCGCATTAATGATAGCACAATTTTCATATAGGAACTCCATATTGACAGTTTCTGGGTATTAATAAGCATTTTATTATCGCCATCGTAATGTTAGTTAAGCAAGCTCTTAGATGAGGCAAATTAGTGTCATACTAAGACCCAAGAAATTCCAGCAAAGAAGAAGTTGGTCATGTTTGCGAAGCTTTTTCACTGCAGTAGCTAAAACCTAAAGGTAACAAGGATTGTCACTATTGCAAAAATGTATAGACTCAACCTCTTCGTTTACCAGGTAGGGCTTATTGCTAGAAATTTCACCAACATAATGAACATAAATAAAAACTGAAAAAACAAAACATAATAAGCAAGGATTCAAATACAGCGTTGATGCTGATAGATGCACAACATTGATATTGGTTGGCTATACAATAAAAAACCTGTATCATGTGTTTGTTTGGGTTGGTACCACCGACACTAACCAGTACTAATACTAGACCAGTTCTTTTCCAATTTTTTATATGTATTTGACCTCACTTTGAATTTTACATACCTATATCGTGAAAAAAAAAAACATAGACATGAGAATAGGATTATAAACTTTGATAATCATATAAGTTAACAACATATATATGATAGATGCCCTGTTGTCCCCTCAATACTAAAATAATTTCATGCATCCTCAGGAAATACTTATACCTATATTATGAGTTTCAAATCCAAGAATGATGTTAGTCATGTGTCATATAATATTGAGGACATTATATCATATGTTGATCAAATTGGCAATATACATGACAATGTGATCATTTCAAAGAGGGGTAGTACAAATGGTTCGGACCCGAATGGTCCCCTTAGATGGGAGACAAATGTTTGGTAGTGATGATTGGTCATATGAATGACTATGTTGGCAATTGAGAACTAGCATTTCTGCTTGTGTGCTGTTCTAGTGGACAATAAGATCCTTTCATTCAACAAATTGAGATGAGTTGCCAACAATATATTCCATGAAATTCATGCTAGTCAAAGCAAGAAAGGTGATGCATATAAATAAAGCCAATGAAGAAATTAAAATATCTAGTTTCTTTAACTTGTAGACATCCAAAGCTTCATAGGAGATGAGTGAAAGAAGACAAACAACAGCTTGAAATGGACCTATTAATGGATAGGAGGAGAAATGAATTAGGATAAACATATCACCAATATAAATTCAGCAGATCCCAAATACCAGACAATAGGCATGTTATTTGTTGCTTAGTGTGAGATAGGCTGGTGCAAATCATTATTGCCTGATTTACCTTGATCCACAAATGGGTAACTGAATGATATCATTGACCATTATGGCCTAATATAGCTTGATCTACATATGTGTAATTGATTAGACAGGTAATATCGGGTAATAGTACTGGCCAACTGGTATCAACATCCTTGGCAATTAGTACCTCAGTTTTCTTAACTGTTGATATTGCTAGTTTAGCAAGCAATTATAAGTTAGAGCAATTATCCCAAACTAAAGCTTCTAAAATCACCTCATAATACAAGTTGGCATGTCTTTTATGTCCCATTAGACTGCCAAACTGATCATGAGATAAGAAAACTTGAACCAAGATATATTTGCAACCTTCACATAATGTCCTTAGACAAGGTTCCAATGTCATTTCCTATTTCCAAGCTTCGGTTCCATCTAGAGAAGAACTGTATATGCCTTCTCTCTAGTTCTCTAGATTCATGAGTGACAGAAAATGGTAGCTAATACATGCATCTGCAATGTTATATTAATTTATTGGTCTCTTATCTGTATTTTTTTAGCCCATGTTCTACCCTACACTTCACTTATTTCAGTATTTTTCTCTGTATTTATTTTTATTGTCTTCTTGCTGCTTTCATTTCCTCTTATTGTTTCTTTCCTTTCGTATGCCTCTTGTACATGAAAATTTATAGAACAACCACGCACTAGTGACTGGAATTCACCAGATAGGCGAGATCAAGAATAAAAAGGATGATTATAGTAGCTTATTATGAATTACATCTTGATAAATCCACTGGAATATGATTTAATATGAATTTTCTTATCTAAAAGTCAGGATTAAACAGGATTAATTTTCTTGTTTAAAATCAGGATTAATCTTTTACAACTGGCAGTTTTAATAGAACCCCAGAGGAATTCTATGTAGATTGATCTTTAAGGGGGATCAATCCTTGGAACGCTATAGAGGTTCCACCCTCGTAGAAGTCGGCCATATGTCTACAATTGTAGATAGATCTTGTTCTCAAAGAGATAGAGGCTACATGCTTATATAGGGCTCCAAACCCTAGCCCTAGGGGCTGCTTCCTAAATGAGTTACCCCTTTTGCCCTCTACCCTAACCAACCAGCCTAGTAAAAGGGCGACGGCGGCTAGGAAGCCCAAAGGCCCAAATATAAACCCTAGCTACTCTTCTTTATAGGATAGAGGCGGCTAGGTGGGGTTTATTACAATCTCACAAGGTTTTTATTACCTTGCTAGGGTCCTATCAAGCCCGCCCTCTCCAAATCAGCCTTGTCCTCATGACTGAGATTCCATGAACTCAGGGAACCAGGTCTTCAGTTCCTCATATGATTCCCATGTGACGTCTTCGAGTGGTAAATTATTCCAATGCACTAGTACTTCAGTAGAGGGACGTCGGCGACACAACGCGATTTTGTGATCGAGGATGGCTTGTGGTTGGGCTTGAATATCTCAATCATCAGTGATGTTGGACAGTTGGATCTGGGGTGACTCGTGTTTTCCTAACTTGGGTTTCAGACATGACACGTGGAAGACAAGGTGAATTTTGGCATCCTCAGACAATTTAAGTTTGTACGCCACGGCTCCAAGACGCTCTGTGATCTGATAGTGATATGATTGAGCAAGTTGATTATAATTCTGCCAAAGACCCTTTAACTATTCATGGAGGACCAATGACAAGAGCTAAAGCTAAAAGGATGAAAGAAGCCTTAACTTGTTTATTGTAAGGCATTTGGAATGAGCAAGCTGGTCAAAACTTGGTCAAGGTTCTATAGATACAAGAAGAGCCTAAAATAGTCAACCTGATTCAAATAAGTCCACATCGTGAAGAGAAAGTCCAGCCTGAGAGAATGATGAATTTTTAGCCCATTGTGAAGAATAAAAGTCATTCAGCCATATTAGGAATTATGGGTTTATTTATGAATAATAATTCAAATCAATTCAAGGTAGATTCATAAGTAATCTACATTCATGCATTAGGAATATGAATATCATTTAATGTATTTAATGGATTCATTCCCTTTGTACTATATAAACAAGGCTGACTCCTTTTGTAAGGAATACAATTCAGAAGTATATTCAACTTTCAACACCGGTGAGTGTTTTGTTTTTAAGTTCTTGCATGAACTTTGGAACTTATTAAGCTTTTCTGCTTGTAGGGTTCAAAACCCAAAAATCTTTGTTTTTCCTTTCAACTTATCAAGCCTCTTAGTTTGTGACTTTTTAAGTGAATCAAAGTGATGTTCTAATTACTTCAGTAAATTTTCATTTATAAAGTGATTAGAATAGTTTCCCTAACTTCAATCTTGAACGATGCATCTTGTTTCAATTCGTTAGAGGGGGGTCAATTTAAATTTCATATATATCATAGCTCTTTAGTTATCATGGTGTATGGTTGCTAAGTTGATGATTTCCATCATTTGGTATTAGAGCTCGGCTCAAGTTTGAGGTTTGCGTATCCATTTATTTGTTATCTTTTATATTTTCCTTTTCTCTTCTTCTTCTTCTTCTTTTTGGATAATATCTATAATTATTGTTCTTCCTTCATCTTCATTGTTGTGCTTCTTGTGTTATTACTATTCTTCTTTGTAATTTCGCACTTTATAGTATAAAAAAAAAAGATCAAAAAGTAAAAAAAAAAGGAGTGAAAATCAAAGGTCAAAAAAAGAGGGAAAATCAAAGGTAAAAAAAAAAAAGAGATCAGAATTGAAAAAAAAATTACGGATTCAAGGAATTCTTGCAAATTACAGAATTCTATCTTTGTTCATTTAAATTCCTGTTTCGGTTTGGAAATCTTTCTTCATTCCAAAAAAATTTTCTTTGTTCAATTGATATTTAAATTCTAGTCTTTGCTTATGATTAAAGTGCATTACACACACCTTTAAATGGGCCTACCTTTTGTTTGCTTTTAAACCTACCCAATTTCACTATTTTTGAATTGCCATAATCTGAATTGTTTATTTAGATACCTTAGTTAATCTAAGAACTCAAATAAAAAAACAAGAGAGGTAAAAGGCAAGAGTGGTGAGATCAGTATCAAGAAAAGCAAAAAATTGTGTGAAACACGAGTGGAGTGAATCAAATCTAGAGTGAAATACGTGAGGGAGTGTTGGTGAGGTTGTTCTAACTTTTTTTTTTTAGGTTGTATACATGTCTAAAGATAAAGAAGCGAGTTCTTCATCAAATGATCTTTTAGTTCAAGCAATACAGCAACAATTTGAACATATGTTCAAAGTGATGGGAGATATAAGAGATCATCAAGAAAGGCATGATGATGCAATTAATAGATTGCAAGGTGAACCACGGCGTGGGAGACAACCAACCTTTGTCAATGATGAATATGATGGTGGCGATGACGTGGATGATGACCAAGTTACTCTAATTGGTCAAGATGTTAATCCTAGAAGACAAACTATGAGAGGACGTTTTGATGGTGTGGACAGAAACATAGGCAACATCAAAATTAAAATTCCTTCTTTTCAAGAGAAGAATAATCCAGATGCCTATTTGGAGTGGGAACAAAAAGTGGAAATTGATCTTTGAATGTCACAACTACTCCGAAGAGAAAAAGGAAAAATTAGGGGTGGTAGCAAAAGCAACAAGATCGCTGCTTTGATACCAGATGATAAAACCCTAAAGGAATTATATGTAGATTGATCTTTGAGGGGGATCAATCATTGGAATGCTATAGGGGTTCCACCCTCCTAGAAGTCGGCCATATCGCTACAATTGTAGATAGATCTTGTTCTCAAAGAGATGGAGGATACATGCTTATATAGGGCTCCAAACCTCTAGTAAGCCCAAAGGCCCAAATATAAACCCTAGCCACTCTTCTTTATAGGATAGAAGCGGCTAGGTAGGGTTTATTACAATCTCATAGGGTTTTTACTAGTTGGTTCTTGGTTGAGTAGGACCCAACCCTGCTAGGGTCCTATCAAGTTTACACCTAAAAGTATATGCTAGATAGATTCTATTCAACTGTGTAGGACATTAATTGAACAAGGACTTCTGAAGGACATTAATAATTAGTTCCCCTTGGCTAATTGTGTATTTTGGTTTGAATATTTAAATGTACATATATCATAGGCATGTTGCAAAAGTGAACAATGTGTTCCCTGAGACAACCAACCCCTTTCCCCTTATGAAAGTTTTTTGTCCTCTGCCTAATAGTTATAAATGTAAGCAGCATTCATGAAAGACATTGTATGCTGTCAATAAGTAGAGATTCAGATTCGGAGGGATTGGTCATGAACTCAGCATGACAAGAATCTGCATCACATCAAAGACACCACCATGACAATCCAGTTAAAGCCAAGATTTTGCTTTTGGGATCCAAGATAACTTAATTTTATTTTTTTGTTTATCTAAATCCCAGAATGAAAAATTTTCTCAGAATTTTAAGTTTATGAACAAGACATAATTATTCCATTATGAATAATTAAAAAAGAGAATCATCATAAATACTTCCTGTTAAGTAGATGCTTTCCATTTGACAATTACTTTGTCCACTGTACCAAAATCCTAAAATTCAATTTTTTTCTTAATTTTAATTTGTCTAAAAATTATTAAAGTTCAAGAGCAACATCTATAATTAGAGAAGTACATGACTCTTCCCTCAATTTTTCCACTATACCAAAAGGAAAAAAAGATGAAAACAAAAATAAGATGAATTTATCAATTGTTTCTATCCTAAACCCCAATATTTTTTTTATACTAATTTTAATTAATATTTAAACAAAATATCTTCTTTCTATGCTATGGTTTCATGGATCCTAACGTCCAACATACATAAAAAAACTTGGCCAGAACAGCTCTCGTATAAGGAGTGAGGTATTGTAATGTAGCCGGTGAACCGCTCAACAAGTGATATTGAAGATGCAATATCAGCAAAGTCAAAATATGTTATCATCTCAGCCTTATCTTTCTAAAGTCCGACTATAATGAGAATAAAGAAAGAAAAAATTACTGATCAATGATTTAAAAAGCGCTAGGCGCCAAAAGGCGCCAAGGTCCAAAAACGCCCAAGGCGCTAGGCGCTCGCC
>NW_008997720.1:0-18880 GCF_000313855.2 Musa acuminata subsp. malaccensis
GACCGAAGTTACGGTATATGCACTAGCAGGCTACTCAAACCCGCAAATGATGAAAGTTGGAGGCCTTCTCAAACAACAACTGATCATTGTTTTCATCGACACGGGCAGCACTAATAATATCCTAAATAGTAAGGTTACTATCCGAATGGCATTACCTATCGAGAATCGTTTCAGGTTTGATGTTAAGGTCACCGATAGATAGATTTTGAAGTGTGATCGTAGGCGCCCGCAGGAGAAACTATTGCTGCAGGACCAAGAGATAATTGCAGATTTCTTCCTTCTCCCTCTTGATGATCATGAGGCCTTGCTCAGAATTAAATGGTTGACAACATTAGGTGATTTTTCTTGGAATTTTATGAAACTAATTATGAAATTTTACAGTAAGGAGAAACAGGTGATACTGCACGGGAAACGTGGGGGCGACGTAACCATGATTTGCACACAACAAATGAAGAAGGTTTTGCATAAAGCATGCAGTGGCTTTTTGGTACAACTTGAGCAGCAAACTAAGGGAGAGCCAACAAAATTGGAAGATTCAAATCTACTTCCTTTGCTTGCTGAATTTTCAGATATATTTGACGAACTACGCAACCTACCTCTTACCCGTCGGCATGATCATTATATAATGATTCTTTCAGGCAAACCTCCAGCAAATACTCGGCCATATCAATATCTATATCTCCAGAAGGATGAAATAGAAAGAATTGTAAAAGAAATGCTCAAAATAGGAGTTATTTGGCCAAGTTGCAACCTCTATTCTTCACCGGTGCTACTTGTACGCAAGAAGGACGGAACATGGCGAATATTCATTGATTACCGAGCTCTCAATGGCATAACCACCAAGGACAAATACCTTATTCCAATAGCAGATGAATTACTAGATGAAAGGGAGCACAAATCTTTACAAAGCTGGACCTTTGATCCGGGTATCATCAAATATGAGTGTGCGAAGAAGACATACCGAAAACCACCTTTTGAACACACAACAACCATTACGAATTTTTGCTTTCGTCAACAGAAGGTGGAATATCTTGGGCATATCATATCAGAGGAAGGTGTGACAGTGGACCCCTTCAAAATTGAAGCAATGCAAAACTGGCCTACCTCGAGGAACGTAAATTTGCTACATGGCTTTCTGGGTTTAACAGGCTACTACTGCAAGTTCGTGAAAAACTATGGCGAGATCAGTGCACCACTTACTTCCTTACTGAAAAAAGATGTGTTCCAATGGTCGGACAGAGCCTCCGCTGCCTTCGACAAACTTAAGGCAGCCATGACGACGACGCCGGTGCTAACACTACCAGATTTTAACCGACCCTTCATTATTGAGGCCGACGCATCTGGAGTCAGAATTGGAGCCATTCTCATGCAAGATGGTCGACCACTCACATACACTAGCAACACATTATCTCCCTCCCATCAAAATAAGTCAACATATGATAAGGAGATGCTCGCCATTGTGCGCGCAGCAACGAGGTGGAGACCCTACTTGATTGATCGACGAATTCAAAATAAAACTGACCATAAAAGCCTCAAGTACTTTTTAGAGCGAAAGATACCATCCCCTGAGCAGCAAAAATGGGTAACAAAACTTCTTGGATTTGATTTTGAAATAACTTACAAAAAGGGGAAAATGAATATTCTTGCAGATGCGCTTTCGCAGCTACCCGAGCAAGTTGAAGTTTCGGCCGTTTCATTTCCGACTAGCGACTTCCTTGAGGATATTAAGATGGAATGGCAGGAAGATTCAGATACTAGTAAGATTATAAAAAAATTGGAGAAAGCACCAAGCCCCATGGCTCATTACAATTGGGACTCAAAAGAATTACACTATAAGAGACGCATTGTGCTTGTGACAAATTCTACGTGCATCTTCAAAAGCAGATTTTGGACAAAGTTATTCCATATGCAGGGTACTAAATTGAAAAGGAGTACGACATATCACCCACAAACCAACAGCCAGCCGGAAGTTTTAAATAGGTGCTTGGAGACAGCCCAAAGCCACCCACCAAATATGACTACCCAAAGAGAACTCCAGACCCAGCTAAGTGCCATTATTGATCGGCGGATCGTGACTCGACGACGACGACCCACTAATGAAGTGCTAATATAGTGGGCGAACCTACTAATAGAAGATGTCACTTGGGAGAACTATGATGACTTGAAGATCAAATTCCCAGAATTCACGAATCATCAGCCTCGAGGACAAGGCTGATTTGAAGAGGGCGGGTATGTTAGGACTCTAACTTGGAGAGTCCTAATTGAGAGGGACATTCATGTAAAAATATTAGGACTCTAGTTAGGAGAGTCCTAATTGAGAGGGACATTCTGTTAGGACTCTAGCTAGGAGAGTCCTAATTGAGAGGGGCATTCATGTAGGAGGTTTTTTCTTAGAGAAAAATTAGGAGTTGTAAGGGAATAGGAGTCTTGAGTAGGAGTCTTATTAGGAGTTGGTTAGAAGTAAGAGTCTTAAGTAGGAGTCCTATTAGGAGTTAGGGTTTTGAAGCCCTATAAATAGCCAGGTATTCCTTCTCTTTTGATAAGCAATAGATAAATCTTTTCTGCAGCCTTTGAGCATCAACTTGGAGGGAGGAACCCCTATAGAGTTCCAAGGAGGCCGATCCCCTAAAGAGATCAACCCCAAGTTTAGAATCTGCAAGGGTTCTAACATTCCCTTTTCATATCTCATATGGTATAGACACTACCGACTTAGTTGGAAGACTATTCAGAAGGTAAGCTACGGTCTCTAGGGAATATCCCTAGAATTAGATGGGTAGGTCAGCGAAACTCATGATGGACCGTACCATGTCTAACAGCATATGATTCCTCCTTTCAGATATACTATTAAGCTGAGGTGTCCAAGGAGGTGTCCATTAGTATAGAATCCCATGGTCCTTGAGGAATTGGGTAAACTCTGTACTTAAGTATTCACCTCCTCGATTTGATCGAAGAGTCTTAATACTCTTTCCAGTCTGGTTCTCTACTTCATTCTTATACTCTCTGAATTTCTCAAAGGCCTCGGACTTGTACTTCATTAAGTACACATGTCCATACCTTGAGAAATCATCAATAAAGGTAATGAAGTAGGAGTAACCACCAATGGCATGAGTTGACATGGGTCCACATACATCACTATGTATAAGTTACAGTAGCTCAGTGGCACTTTCTCCATTTCCACTAAATGGAGAGTTGGTTAGTTTTTCACAAAGGCAAGGCTCCCAAGTTGCATGACTCATAGTCGAATGGATCTAGATATCTATCCTTTAGCAACTTTTGAATCATTTCCTCATGGATGTGACCTAGCCTACAATGCCACAGGTATGCATTGTTCACCTCATCTTATTTCCTCTTAGACACACTTACATTCATGATATGTGGAGTAGTTTCTAGCATAAATAAATCATTATACAATATTCCTCTCGTAATAATCTCATCATCTAATAATATTGAACAACCATTATTCTCAAAAACTAATTTATATCCACTAATTGTCAAACCTGAAATGGAAATTATATTTTTGATAACAGAATGAACAAAATAACATGCATCCACTACCATAATAGCTCCACCAGGCAGATGTAGGGCGACCTAGCCAACAACTAATGCAGTAACTTTTGCTCCATTGCCCATCTTGAGGTCTATCTCACCTCTCGCTAATCTCGTAGCCCTTGCCAGAACTTGCAACGAATTACAAATATGATAAGTACTACCGATATCTAATACCCATGTGTTATCATAAGAGTCTAACAAATGGAGACTGATCATAAATGTACCTGAAGCTTCTCTAAGCTTCTGTTTCACCATCTTTGCTAGGTACTCTTTATAGTTCCTCTTCTAGTGCTTATTTTTGCCGTAGTGGAAGCATTGGTCTTTGTCCTTTGCCGGGTCTTTCTTAGCAACCTTTACTTTACCTGGTCTGCCCTTGCCCTTGCCCTTCTTAAGGGACTTTTTTGTTTTCCTTTTCTTTTTGGTCTCACCACTATAGAGAACTGGCTTCTCTTTCTTGATAGTGCTCTCTGCCTCCCTCAATATATTGAGGAGCTCCGGAAGAGTCACCTCAAGCTTGTTCATATTAAAATTCATTATGAAATATAGAAAGGAATCTGGTAGGGATTAAAGCACAAGATCCACACATAGGTTATCCTCTAGGACTTGTGAGTTTCTCTATCAACTCATTCATTTTTAGAACATGGTTCTAAACTAGTGTCCCATCAATCATCCTACAGTGAAAGAGGCTCTTGGATATCTCATATCGTTTAGTCCTTTCTTATTCCTTAAACTATTTACGAACATGTAGGAGAATGGATCTGGCATCCATCTTTTCATGTTGTCTCTATAATTCAGGAGTCATGGAGCCCAACATGTAACATTGAGCAAGAGTAGAGTCATCAATGTACTTCATGTAGCGAGCGATCTCATCCTTGTTTACCCCTTCCTCGGGCGTAGGCATCACTATATCAAGGACGTACGTGATTTTCTCCGCCGTGAGAATAATTCTCAAGTTGTAGAGCCAATCCGTATAATTTGGACCAGTGAGGTGGTTGCATCAAGTATGCCACATAAGGGATTTAAAAGCGACATTTTCTGAAAATAAAGATGCAACAGAAATATAAAACATGCATATTTTGTAAAAAAAATAAACAATCAAAATATGGACTTCTATCTTAATATGCTCCTACTATTTTACTGGCAAGTCATGTTAGGAACAAGTTGGCACTAAGGGGGGGATGAATTAGTGTAGCGGTAAAAATGTCGGTTTAAGAAAATCTTCTTTTCATGCGATAAAATCGATTTCGGAAACTTGAAAACATATGCGAGTGTAGGCATAGTAAAAGCATAGTAAGGAGGAGAGGCAGTTTGTTTATAAAAGTAAATTGCTCAAAGTAAAGGCGAACCGAATTTTTATAGTGGTTCGGTCGTCGTGACTTACATCTACTCTACCGATTCCTCTTCCATTGAGACCACTGGCATCCACTATCAATCTTCCTTTAATAAGCGAAGATCAACCTCCTTCTTACACCCCTTATCTCCTTTTCATAAGTTTAGGAGACAACTTTTACAAGCACACACTCCTCTCTAAACAAAATTCTAAGTTTCAACTAGAGGAGGGGATTTCTCAAGAGATTTCTATAGTGTTTTCTCACTTTTAAACTATTTGTGCTTATCTTTGTTAATCAAGGATGAGAGGGGTATTTATAGGCTTCAATTTGATTTAAACTTGGGGCCTAAAAAGGTCTCATCCTAGGTTTCTTGGGTACTAGCGGTACCACCACCGTTTTGGGTGGTACTACCGCCACTAGATCTACCACTGGGTGGTACCAATGCCTGACAGGGGTGGCACCACCGCTGGTAGCATTCACTACTGATGGTACCACCACCCAGAATTCCTGGGGTGCTATTCCCCAGGCATTGCCACCACCGGCCAGGCTTTCAACATCCTGGTTGGGCCTTGAATCCGATCCAAACCAACATAACTTTGGGCCTAGTTAACCCCTATCTAAGTTGATGGGATTACCTCCCAATCCCAACTCCAATTATATGCTAACTACGATTTCTAAGACATATTCTAAGCAAGATAAGTCTAGTTTCTTTCGGTGATCTTCCGACGAACATCCGACGATCTCTCGGCAATGTTCCGGTGGACTCCCAGCAAGGTCCTGGACTTCACGATAATCTTCTTGGCGAGTTTCAATGAGCTTCTTTGGCAAGCTCTAGGACTTCTCGGTCAATTTTGGTAGAACTTTCGACGAACATCCGGACTTCCGACAAACTCTCGAACTCCCAACGAAATCGCGTTCTTGACTCCGGGACTTCATTTTGCTTTATACCTTGAAATCGTAGTTAATCCTGCATACGTAAAATCATACTTTGATCTAGACAATTATTACTAAGCATGAATCATGTTGTCCGACATGTCATTGGTCCATTGATGCTTCGTTCGATTTTTCGGCGCATCGTCCTCTCTTGTGGCCTATTGCCCAATCGACCAGTTGACCTCTGCAACTCCGATATCCTTGGCATGATATCTGATCTTCTTGGCCCGATGCCTGAATCCATGGCCCAAGTCTTTTATCGATACATCGACCAATCCTCTAGCCTAACGTCTAATCTTCTAACATGTTTTCCTCCGACCCAACATGATTCTTCCTGCTTTAATTGTCTCTCCCCGATCGAAGTATCCTGCGTCACTTAAAACATAGATCAAATCATAAATACTATCAATTTGTTTCATCATTAAAATCCGAGATTCAACAATCTCCCCCTTTTTGATGGTGACAACAATTGATGACGGAGTTAACCTTAACTCCCAAAGTTTAACCAAACTCCCCCTATCAATATGCCATATTGATAGAACTCTTGGATTAAAAAATCCAAGCAACATGTTATCATAAACTTATGCATAACATCATACTTCTCCCCCTTTGTCATCAACAAAAATAAGAAATGAAACTATCAAGTGTTTAGAGATATAAGTTTAAATCATTGCATGAAAAACATAATATCAAGTTTTATCATCATTGCAAGTAAGCAAGAAAATTTAGCAAGTGCTACATCATGCAAGCTATCAAGTTTTAGATATGCAAGGTGGTAAGATAGCATGTTCTACAAAATACAAGCTAGCAAAATTTCGAAAGCAAATGCAAAATAGCTTTCTTGTTGAAGTGTGCAAGCTAGTGATTCTTGCTTCTTTTTGTAATGTGTGTGTTGAATGTTTTGCTTCTTGAGATAGACAAAATAGCACCATTGCTTTTGAGATAAGCAAACTAATAAATTTTGCCTCTTTTTGTGATATGTACTTTTACAATTTTTGCTTCTCTTTAGATGTGCTAGCAAGCAAGAAAGTTTTTCTCCTTACAAATTGTGAGCTAACAAATTTTACAAACGTGAAAGTTGACAAGATTTTTGCATCTTTTTGAGATTAGCAAGCTTTTGTTTCTTCTTGAAGTATGCAAGCTAGCTAGCAAACTAGCAAAATTTACTCCCCATATATCATTGTCAAATAGAAGGGAAGAATACAATGTTGTAATTCTTTTCCCTTTTTATCAATCTTCACATCATAAAAAAGGTAAAGTATCAACCTTATTTCAAAATATCATAATTGAGATAAACCTTGAATTCAATTCAAAGCAATTTTAATCATGATTCACATTATATGCAATACATCACATACATCATCATAATAAAAAGCATAAGTATTGCATGCATCATTTCAAATCATAAATATTTCACATCATGATGGTATCAATTTGTCAAGTTATATCCTACCATGCATGATCATAACTTCTGCCCCTTTTGTCATTGTAAACAAGAAAGAAGGGAAGAACATAATTGTGTAAAATATTTCAATCATTATAAGGCATACAAGTCATAAATACAAAGAAATCAGAAAGATAAGACCATTTAAATACCAAAAGATGTGATTCATATAGTAAATCTATTCTTTAAATAAAATACCAAGAAAAAATCGTAGGAGTACAAAGAAGAGATCTTGATTCAAAAAATCTCAAGTAATTCTAAGAAACCAAGATCATGATTTTGATAAAACTCATTCAAATTCAAATCGTCAAAATTATCAAAATCTCAACATTTCTTTCAAGAGATTCAAAATGGCATAAATAATTTTATTGGTCTCTCAGTGAAAAATCGATGAGATAGAGAAAAAGAAAATTTTCAAGAAAAATGCTTTCCTCCTTTTGTTTCAACTTATTGATTGATTTCATACATGCATGTTATTTTCTTTCAAATCCATGCATCATTCATTAACACCAGAAAAAAACTTTCAAAAGAACGCAAAAATTATCATGCATAAGTTCGAAATATAAACTCATTATGCATGCTTTCAAATCATCATTACATTTTCATTAAGACATCAAGCATGGTTTCGTTGAACATAATGTTGAATGATTCTTAAAGATATCTAAACTTCTTTAGTTTCAATTTGTATGATTGACTTTATATTAGTATGCCTAAATATTTGTTCTTATGTCAAAACCATGCATCAATGTTTAAAATGGAAAGATAAAAAATCATCAAGATCAAAAAGTATAACACATAATTCCAAATCATATGATTTCAAATCTATTACTTCAAATCCTCATGCATAAAAATCATCAAGCATGATACAAACATTTATTTTCAAAACATTCATCATGATAAGGCATACAAGCCAAAGAAATCATTAAACATAAAGCATATTCATCAATCATGGTTTCATTGAGCATAAGGCATTTCCAAACAAAATAAAAAATCAATACGAAAATCATCAAGATATACATTATTGTTTCTTAAAACATAAATAGGATTTATCTTAAGTATTATATTTAAGTCTAACATTTTTATTTATTTATCATAAAACATATAATTTTCATGATCAATTTCAAAATTACTAGAAAGATAAGCATGATCCTAAAACTTTTAACATTTTCATTACATCATTAAACATGCAATTTTCAAGAAAAATAATTAAACTAAATTAAAAATAACTCATTAAAAGCATCATGTAATTTTGAAATAAATTAAAGGAGTTTCGTTTACCTCATCGTCAAAAGCCGTTAAGGCATAGTTTGCCACCTCACCTTTGTTGATTTTCTCCTCGTCTTTGGAGGAGCTCGATTCATCCCAAAGTGCTTCCCTCTTCTTGCATTCATAGCAAGTAGTTGCGTCCTTTTTGTTTTTTAATTTTTGTTTCATAAACTTTTTAAATTTCATAGTGATGCGTTCAAGTTTACCATCGCTTGAGCTTATGCTCGAGTGGTCTTTAATTGTTCTTAGTCCAAAATCCTTCCTATTCTTTGGAAGGTTGTTCTCGAGTTCGTTTTGTGCCACATTGGTCATTTTGTAGGTCATTAAAGACACAATTAGTTCTTCAAGTGAAAAATTTTGCCTCCTATATTGTGGTTACTTTCAGATCCCAACTCTTATTAAGAGAATGTAAAATTTTGTTTGCAAGTTAAAAATCTGAAAAACTTCTACCATGTACTTTTAAACCATTGACGACATCCGTAAAATGGGTGTACTTGTCAACAACGATTTAGCTTGGTTTCATATAAAAAAGTTTAAAATCATGCATTAAAAGATTTATCTTCGAATATTTTACTCTACTAGTGCCTTCGTGTGTAATTTCGAGAGTGTGCCATATATCGAAAGTCATTTCGCAAATAGAAATTCGATAAAATTCATTTTTGTCTAAGGTACAAAATAGAGGGTTCATAGCTCTAGCATTTAAAGAAAAAGTCTTCTTCTCCAAATCATTCCAATGGTTCATTGGAAGAGAAGGCCTTCGAAAACCATTTTCAATAATATTCTATAAGTTTAAATCCAAAGAAAGCAAGAAAACTCTCATTCGAGTTTTCCAATATGTGTAGTTCGTCCCATTGAACAAAGGAGAACGAAGGAAAGAGTGACTCTCTTGAAAGCCGAAAAGAGGTATTTCTCTTAGGTGTTAAACCAAATGAGAAATATGAGACTCTGATAGCAACTGTTAGGAACGAGTCGGCACTAGGGGGGGGGGAGGGGGGGTTGGTGGGAGGGTGAATTAGTACAGCGATAAAAACGTTGGTTTAAAAAAATCTTCATTTTGTATGATAAAACCAATTTCGAAAACTTGAAAGCATATGTGAGTGTAGGCGTAGTAAAAGCACAGTAAGGAGGAGAGGCAGTTTGCTTATAAAAGTAAATTACTCAACATAAAGGCAAACCGGATTTTTATAGTGGTTCGGCCATTGTGACCTACATCTACTCCGCCGATTCCTCTTCCGTCGAGGCCACCGATATCCACTATCGATCTTCCTTTAATAGGCGAAGATCAACCTCCTTCTTACACCTGTCTGCTCCTTTTCATAGGTTTAGGAAACAACCTTTACAAGCACACACTCCTCTCTAAACAAAATTCTAAGTTTAAGCTAGAGGAGAGGATTTCTCAAGAGTTTTCCACAGCGTTTTCTCACTTTTAAACTATTTGTGCTTGTATTTGTTAACCAGGGATGAGAAGGGTATTTATAGGCTTCAAGTTAATTCAAACTTGGAGCCTAAAAAGGTCTCATCCTAGGTTTCCTAGGTACTGGCGGTACCACGGCTAGTCTTGGGCGGTTCTACACAACTAGATCTGCCATTGGGCGGTACCATCGCTTGACAAGGGTGGTACCACCGCTGGTAGCATTTACTGTCGGTGGTACCATCGCCCAGTTTGGGCGTTACCACCGCCCAGAATTCCTGGGGTGCTATTCCCTAGGCGGTGCCACCGCCAGCCAGGCTTTCAGCATCTTGGTTAGGCCTTGAATCTGATCCAAACCAGCCTAAATTCGGGTCTAGTTGGCCCCTAACAGAGTTGATGGGATTACCTCCCAATCCCAACTCTAATTATGTGCTAACTATAATTCGTAAGATATATTCTAAGCAAAGTAAGTTTAGTTTCTTCCAAAGAGCTTCCAGCGATCTTCTGGCGAACTTCCGACGATCTCTCGGTAATGTTCCAGCGGACTCCTGGCAAGCTCCTGGACTTCACGATGATCTTCTTGATGAGCTTCTTTGGTAAGCTCTAGGACTTCTCGGTCAATTCTAGTAGAAATTTTGACGAACGTTTGGACTTTCGATGAACTCTCGAACTCCCAACGAAATCACATTCTTGACTTCGAGACTTCATTTTGCTTTATGCTTTGCTATCATAGTTAATCCTGCACACATAAAATTACACTTTGATCTAGACAATTATTATTAAGCATGAATCATGTTGTCTGACATGTCATTGGTCCATCGATGCTTTGTCCGATTCTTCGGCGTATCGTCCTCTTTTGTGGCCTATTGCCCAATCAGCCAGTTGACCGCCGCAACTTCGATATCCTTAGCACAATATCCGCTCTTCGTGGCCCGATGCCTGAATCCATAGCCCGAAGCCTTCTGTCGATACGTCGACTGATCCTCCGGCTCGATGTCCAATCTTCTGACATGTTTTCCTCTGGCCCAACATGATTCTTCCTGCTTTAATTGTCTCTCCCTGATCGAAGCATCCTGTGTCACTCAAAATTCAGATTAAATCATAAATACTATCAATTGGTTTCATCATCAAAATCCAAGATTCAATAATTAGTTTCATCATCAAAATCCAAGATTCAACAACACTAAGAGACCAATAAAATTATTTATGTTATTTTGAATCTCTTGAAAGAAATGTTGAGATTTTGATGATTTTGACGATTTGAATTTGAATGAGTTTTATCAAAATCATGATCTTGGAATTTCTTGAGATTTTTTTAATCAAGATCTCTTCTTTGTACTCCTATGATTTTTTCTTGGTATTTTTTTTCTTGTATGCCTTATAATAATTGAAATATTTTACACCATTATGTTCTTTCCTTCTTCTTTCTTGTTTACAATGATAAAAGGGGGAAAAGTTATGATCATGCATGGTAGGATGTAACTTGACAAATTCATACTATCATGATGTGAAATATTTATGATTTGGAATGATGCATGTAATACTTATGCTTTTTATTATGATGATGTATGTGATGTATTGCATATGATGTGAATCATGATTAAAATTGCTTTGATTTGAATTCAAGTTTTATCTCAATTATGGCATTTTGAAATAAGAATGATTACTTATCTTTGTCATGCTTTGAAAATTATTGTAAATGGAAAAAGAGATACAAAATTGTATTCTTCCCTTCTTTTTGATAATGACAACGGGGGAGATAGCTAGCTTGCACAAGTCAAGAAGATGCAAAAACTTGTTTGCTTTCTTGCACATCTAAAGAGAAGCAAAAATTACGAACGTACATATTACAAAAAGAGGCAAAACTTATTAGTTTGCTCATCTTAAAAGCAATAATGCTTGCTATCTTGCCTATCTCAAAAAGCAAAACTTGCAACTTGTACATTGCAAAAGGAAGTAAGAATCGCTAACTCACACACTTCAACAAGAAAGCTATCTTGCATTTGCTTTCAAAATTTTTGCTAGCTTGTACGTTATAAACTTGCGATCTTACTACTTTGCATATCTAAAACTTGATAGCTTGCATGTTCTAATATGATGTGGCACTTGCTAAATTTGTAAGCTTGCATGATGATTAAACTTGAGATTTATTATGCAATGATTTGAACTATAATATCTTAAACACTTGATAGTTGAACTTCTCCATTTTGTTGATGACAAAGGGGGAGAAGTATGATGATATTATGCATAAGTTTTTGATAACATATTGCTTGGATTTTTAAATCTAAGAGTTCTATCAATATGGCATATTGATAGGGGGAGTTAAGGTTAACTCCATCATCAATTGGTTGTCATCATTAAAAAGGGGGAGATTGTTGAATCTCGGATTTTGATGATGAAACCAATTGATAGTATTTATGATTTAATCTGCATTTTGAGTGATGTAGGATGCTTCAATAAGGGAGAGACAATTAAAGCAAGAAGAATCATGTTGGGCCGGAGAAAAACATGTCAGAAGATTGGACGTCGCACCGGAGGATCGGTCGACGTATCGACAAAAGTCTTCAGTCCATGGTTTCGAGCATTGGGCCAAGAAGAGTGGATAATGCACTAAGGATATCGGAGTTGCGAATGTTAACTGGCCAATTGGGCAATTGGCCGCAAGAGAGGACGATGCGCCGAAGAATCAGACAAAGCGTCAATAGAACAATAACACGTCGGACAACATGATTCATGCTTAGTAATAATTATCTAGATCGAAGTATATTTTATGTGTGTAGGATTAACTACGATAGTAAGGCGTAAAGCAAAATGAAGTCCCGGAGCCAAGAACACGATTTCGTTGGGAGTTCGAGAGTTCGTCGGAAGTTCTGCCGGAACCAATCGAGAAGTCTACGAGCTTGCCAAAGAAGCTCATCAAAACCCGCCAAGAAGATCATCGTGAAGTCTAGGAGCTTGCCGGGAGTCCACTGGAATATTCTCGAGAGATTGTCGGAAGTTCGCCGGATGTTCGCGGGAAGCTCGCCGGAAGAAACCAAGACTAACCAGACTTAATTTGCTTAGAATATGTTTTAAGAATCATAGTTAGTATATAATTAGAGCGTGATTTAGGAGGTAATCCCATCAACTCTGTTAGGGACCAACTGGGCCCAAAGTTAGGCTGGTTTAGGTCGGATTCAAGGCCAAACTAGAATACTGAAAGCCCAGCCGGCGGTGGCACCGCCAGGGCCGGCGGTGGCACCGCTAGGGAGATAGTGTCCCTAGATGTTTGGGCAATGGTACCACCAACAGTGAATGCTGCCAGTAGTAGTACCACCGACAGTGAATGCTACCAGTGGTGGTACTGCCCCTGTCAAGCGGTGGTACCGCCTATTGTCAGACCAGCGGTGGTAGTACCACCCAATAATGGTGGTGATACCTCTAGTACCCCGAAATCTAGGGATGAGATCTTTTTAGGCTCCAAGTTTGAATTAACTTGAAGCCTATAAATACCCTCTCATCTCTAGTTAACTTACACAATATTGAGAGTAAAAAGGAAATAAACGCTATTGTAATCTTGTGTGAACTCCTCTCAAAGTTCTAAGTGTTAGAATAGTTTGAGAGAGGAGTAAGTGGGGGTGTAAGGGTTATCTCCTAAACTTGGTAAAAGGAGAAAGAGCTGTAAAAGTTGGTTGGTCTTCGCTTATTGAAGGAAGATCGATAGTGGATGCCAGTGGCCTCGACGAAAGAGGAATCGGTGGAGTGGATGTAGGTCACGACGATTGAACCACTATAAAAATCTAGTTTGTCTTTACTTTGAGCAATTTACTTTTATAGCAAACTACCTCTCCTCCTTACTGTGCTTTTACTATGCCTACACTCGCATACGCTTTCAAGTTTCCAAAATCAGTTTTCAACGTATGAAACAATTTTTCAAAACCGACATGATTTTACCGCTACACTAATTCATCCCCCCTCTTAGTGTCGACTCGTTCCTAACACTTTTTATGTTGTCTCTATAACTTAGGAATCATAGAACCCACATGTAATACTGAGCAAGAGTGGAGTCATCTATGTACTTTATGTAGCGAGCGATCTTATCCTTACTTGCCCCTTCCTCGGGCGTAGGCATCACTATATCAAGAACATATGCGATTTTCTTCACCTTAGAACAATTCTTAAGTTGCGGAGCCAATCCATATAATTTGGACCAGTGAGGCAGTTGACATCAAGTATACCACATAAGGGATTTGTAAGTGATATTTTTTGAAAATAAAGATGCAACAGAAATAAATAACATGTAGATTTTGTAAAAAAAATAAACCAATAAGATATGGACTTCTATCTTAATCTACTCCCACTATTACTGGCGAGTCATGTGACAACCTTAAAAAGTGAAATAGAAGTCTCCGGCAGACTACTAGTGAGGATCGGGATCCAATCAACGTTTCAGTATAACCTTGAGGAACTCAACCAATTACACTAAGCCCAAAAGGTAGGCAACTCCTCGTGATTCCTATCTTGTTCGGCCTTCGAACTACCATTGTCTCGAGGGACACGACCAACCATACCATGCCCTCAGGTCACCGGTGATATCTCTATGTCGTAGGTAAGATAGCAAATCACGATATAAGTGAGCCTCGAGGGACTCGACCAACTCAACCTACATTGAGAATCGGTCCCTACCTATAATGATAGAAGGCAACGTAAGTTAATCTAATTGCCTCATGTTTACTAACTTAATATTATCGAGAGAGGTGATTTTGATTTGGTCTCCTAATATAATGTGTCACACATATACATATTTAATAGATATCTACATCGCATACAAATATATATATATATATATATATATATATATATATATATATATATATAGTATATGTATAAATAATCACACATCACATGAGTAATCACACTAGATGATCATGAATCACATCCTAATGTGATCAGACCTGACCTAGTGGGCCTAATCACTCACATCAAGATCTATGTATGCAACGGCGTATCTCCATACCTTATGATCATCCATCTTGTCATCGTTGGTTCTGTCGGCATCTCGGTACATCTCCATACATCGTAATCATCCGTCTCGGCCTTGTGGGTCCTGTTATTTCTTCCACGCTCCCGCTGCACCTCCTCATATGATTACAACTTAATCATAAGCACGCAAGCCCGATAATAAACAAGAATAAAATTGAAGGCTCGCAGGCCCCAATAATAATAATAATCACATGTACACACATATCACATAGTCCATGATCATCCGTCCATAACATACTTTATATGTAAATATCATTATGTAGGACTACTAGATAATAATAATAATAATAATTAAAAATTTTAATTAATTAATATATTTTGAAATTTAGGACATGTAGAGAATTTCCTGAGTTGTGAAGGGCATTTTGGTAATTCGAATAGATGATAGACTCAAAATTTCTAAAATTTTATGGGGCAAAATAGTCCTTTTGCCCAAAAACCATAATCCCTTATCTTCTCCCCTGTTGTGTTGCTATCGCCGCCACCCTATCGACGACGGCCACTATAGGGGGGAGGCGGGAGCGCCGCCTCTACCCGCGAGTGGCTCACCCATGAGGGGTGTGCCTGCGCGCGGTGCCTCCCTTGTGATCGGGTGCCCCCGCGGGCGGGCGCCCTTAAGGGCACCGCTGCCCCTTGTTAGGAACGAGTCAGCACTAAGAGAGGGGGGGGGGTGAATTAGTGCGGTGGTAAAAACGTCGATTTTGGAAAATATTTTGTTTCGATTAAACCCATTTCATAAAGATGCTTAAATTGAAAGCATACGGAAGAGTATAACATGTAAGGTAGTTTGCAGTTAAAGTAAATTGCTCAAAAGAAATGAAAACCAGATTTTTATAGTGGTTCGGTCATTGTGACCTACATCCACTCCATCGATTCCTCTTTCATTGAGGCCACCGGTATCCACTAACAGTCTTCCTTCAATAAGCGAAGACCAACCACCTCTTTACAACTCTATTATCCTTTTGTAGGCTTAAGAGAGAACCTTTACACCCTCACTTACTCATCTCTTAAATTATACTAACACTTAGAGCTTTGAGAGGAGTTCTCACAAGATTACAATATTATTTTTTTACTTTTTTGCTCTCAATTCTTGTGTATGTTAACCAGGGATAAGAGGGGTATTTATAGGCCTCAAGTGGATTCAAACTTAAAGCCTAAAAGAGTCTCATCTCGGGTTACCCGGATCCTGGCGGTACTATCGCCTAGAAGACTGTGTCTGCGCAGTTCCACTACCCAGACTGGCGGTACCACCACCTGACACTGCCATTGAAACTGTGCCACGATGGTGCCACCAGGTGGGGGGAGGATTAGTGCAGCAATAAAATCACGTCTACAAAAACGTTTCGTTTCGATAAAACCGGTTTCGTAATGATAGGTTGAAAGTGTATGAAAAATAATTTAAGGTAGTAAGCACTTAAAGAGGTTTACAGTAAGGTAATAGCAAGAATAAAATGCAGACCAGAGAACTCGACAGTTTTAGAGTAGTTCGGTCAATGTGACCTACATCCACTTTCGGCTTCCTCCTCCGACGAGGTCATCGGCGTCCACTGGAGGCTTTCCTTCAATAGGCGAAGGCCAATCACCTTTTACAACTCAATTCTCCTTTTACGGGGTTTAGGAGATAACCCTTACACCCCCACTCACTCCTCTCTCAAACTATTTTAACACTTTAGATCTTTGAGAGTTGCTCACAGAAGATTGCAGTAGTGTTTCTATACTTTTTTTCTCTCAATAATTGTGTGCTTTAACCAGGGATGAGAGGGGTATTTATAGGCTTCAAGTTGATTCAAACTTGGAGCCTAAAACTTTTTCATCCCGGGTTCCCCGGGCACGGGCGGTACCACCGCCCAGTGTCAGTCGATGCTAACACTGTCCTGGGTGGTACCACCGCCTAGGTTTGGCTATACCACCGCTTGGGGGGTAGTGCTGGGTGGTACCATCACCCAGACTAGCAGTACCACCGCCTGGCACCCTGCTAGGGGCGGTACAACCACCTAGATTGGCTGTACCACCCATTGACATAGTCTC
Organism: Musa acuminata subsp. malaccensis; assembly: GCF_000313855.2. Classification (NCBI taxonomy): domain Eukaryota; kingdom Viridiplantae; phylum Streptophyta; class Magnoliopsida; order Zingiberales; family Musaceae; genus Musa; species Musa acuminata. The sequence goes on from NW_008997720.1 coordinate 16,985, forward strand.
GAAGACTGTGCCATGACGGTGAGACTCTTTGGGACATTGTTTGGGCTTCTTATTGAGCCCAACACAATTCTTACGTGGGCCTAGCTGGCCCCTAATTGGGTTGGCCCAAATCCAAGCCCAATTACGTGCTAACTACGAAATCCTAAGACATTTGCTAAGCTAAACAAGTCCCTATGTCTATTCTTCCGGTAAGCTTCCGACGATCTTCCGGTGAACTTCCGACGATCTCTCGGTAATGTTCCGGTGGACTCTCGGCAAGCTCCTAGACTTCACGATGATCGTCTTGGCGAGTTTCGATGAGCTTCTCTGGCAAGCTCCGAGGCTTCTCGGCTAGTTCCTCTAGAACTTCCGATGAACTCTCAAACTCCCAACGTAATCACGTCCTTGACTCCGGGACTTCATTTTGCTTCATGTCTTGCTATCATAGTTAATCCTGTAAAACATACTTCGATCTTGATAATTAATACTAAGCATTTATCAAGTTGTACGGTATGTCATTGGTCCCTCGACACTTCGTCCGATTCTTCGGCACATCGTCCTCTCTTGCGACCTATTGCCCAATCAGCCAGTTGACTCCGCAACTCCAATATCCTTGGTGCAATATCTGCTCTTCTTAGCCTGATGTCTGAATCCACAGCCCAAAGCCTTCTGTCGATACGTCGACCGTTCCTCCTACCTGACGTCCAATCTTCTGACATGTTTTCCTCCGGCACAACATGATTTTTCCTGCTTTAATTGTCTCATCCTGATCGAAGCATCCTACATCACTCAAAACGTAGATTAAAACATAAACACAAATCGATTGGTTTCATCATCAAAATCCGAGATTCAACAATCTCCCCCTTTTTTATGATGACAACCAATCGACGATGGAGTTAACCTTAACTCACGGAGTTTAAACAAACTCCCCCTATCATTATGCCTTATTGATAGAAACTCTTGGATTCAAAAATCCATGCAAACATGTCATGATCAAATCATGCATGATATCAACATACTTCTCCCCCTTTGTCATCCACAAAAAGGAGAAGTCCACTATTCATGTGTTTGGAAATATAAGTTCAACTTATTACATTGAAAACATAATATCAAGTTTTATCATCATGCAATTTGAAGCTAGAAAATTTAGCAAGTGTTACATCATGCTTAGAATATTCAAGCTATCAAGTTGTAGATATGCAAGGTAGTACAACATAAAAGCTAGCAAATTTAAAGATGTGTAAGTTGACATATTTGTTTTTCTTTGCGATGTGCATGATAGCATTTCTTTATAATGTTCAAGATTGTAAGTTCTACATCATGCTAGCTAGAAAATTAGAGATGTCCAAGAAAGCAACTCTTGCTTCTTGAAATATGTAAGTTGCAAGCTAGCAAATTTTTGCTTCCTTTACAATGTTTGAGCTAGCAATTTTGCTTCTATTGCAAAGTGCAAGTTAGCATGTTTTGCATCTTGAGATAGGCAAGATAGCACTTCTTTGTAGTGTTCAAGATAGCAAGTTCTACATAATGCAAGCTAGCAAATTTGTTTTCTAGCATGTTTTGCTCCCCCTTTATCATTGTCAAAAAAGAAGGGAAGACCCTTTATATCAATTTTTAAATTATGACAAAGATAAATAGCATAGATGAAAATTCAAGTCATGAATTTCAAAATAATTATTTTATCATGAATATTTCATCATTGCATGCATTATTATCATAAGTTAAAGTATTGCATGCATAACACCAAATCATCATGTATATAAAATATAAAATCATCATTACATGCATGATTCCAAATCATCATTCAAGAGTATTATTTCAAAAAATGATAATTATTTATTTTCATATTATTTCAAAAATCATAGAGTTGCATGTATTTTTGTCTAAGGGAAAAATCATAGTGTTGCATGCATTCAT
>NW_008997723.1:0-10282 GCF_000313855.2 Musa acuminata subsp. malaccensis
GAAGGAAATCTGCACTTAAGGAATCTCTCTTGAATGGTTGTGATGGAAGAGGAGCTACTCATGGCTCCATTTCATCATTTGAAGTTGTTGGTATCCTTAGCATCCTTTTCTTCTCTTGAATCTGCCCTTTGCTTTTTGTAGGTCACAAGAAGACATTAGACCTTAAAGATGTGCCCCAATTAGCTAGTAGTGAAAGTGTTCGACATGTGATCTCGGATTTCGAGCATAACCTTGAATCTTTCACCAGTACTATTCCTACTGATGGAGTTACCTCGTATGCACTGGCCAAGGGACTAATCTTCTCTGCTTGGAAGCCAATTGTGTTGTCAGCTCTCCTCACACTCGTATCAGCTTTGGCTTCCTATGTTGGTAACTATCTCATTAATCGTTTCATTCGATGCCTTAATGGTGCTCGACGATTTGCTGCTGAAGGGTCCCTTTTGGTTTTGGCCTTCATTCTGTCGAAGCATGTTGAGGGTCTCTATGGCAGGCATTATATCTTCAGATCGCAGTAGGTTGGGATCAAATTTGACGCTTCACTTGTTGCTATCATCTTCTAAAAGAGTCTTACACTCTAGTAACTCAAGTAAAAGTGCAAAGATCATCAATTCCGTGAACGTCGATGCTGAGAGGATCGGTTTCTTCATTTGGTATGTGTATGATCTATGGCTGCTCCGTGTGCAAGTTATGCTAGCCTTGTTGATCTTATATTCTTTCATGGCACTTGCTTCACTGAACGGCTTCACTAAAATGGACTTAGGATTGACCTCCCTAGCCACAATCAAATTGTCTTTGTATAATGAATACAAAGATAAGGGGATAAGAGTTAAATTATTCAAATAATAAATCCATCTCTTAGAATCGGACCATATGTTTTCTCCTCGGCATCCTTTCGCCTTCAAAGTTTGATCCGTAAGCCTATCCCCCATAAATGGCGAAACATATATGGATTGACGATGCATACACAAAAGAAGAAAAACGGGATATTGGGAAGGCAATCTCAAAATGGTTCAACTTCCATAGGATTCTAGCCAACACAACCCAAGGTCTATATTATCATAGCATTGTCTCTTTTATTTAAATGTTTGGCATGGGGATCCAACCTCTAACAACAAACGAGATTTACGGCGTGTACTTAGATGAGGAGGTGGCAGAACTAAAAGATTGGATCAAATCCTTCAAGAGGCAATGAGACGAATATGGGGTGACATTGATGTGTGACAGTTGGACAAGACTAACAATAATGAGTATCATCAACTTTCTTGTTTATTGCAATAGAAGAGTGGTGTTTTATAAGTCCGTTAATGTTTCTGAAAAGATCCAAGATGCAACTATATTGAGAGCTTGATGAACACTATGGTAGAGGAGATTGGATCATAGTATGTTGTCCAAATAATAACCGACAACGGAGCGAATTTCAAAAAGGCTGGTTTGCAATTGATGGAAAAAAGAAAAACTTTGTTTTGGACTCCATGTGCAGCTCATTGCATAGATATTGGTGAGTTGGATGCGGTCAATTACAAAGTTTATATATAATCATTATTGGGTCCACGCTTTAATGCAAAAGTATGTAAACAGTGAGATACTTCGACCTGGAATTACTCGGTTTGCTACCAATTTTATTGCATTAAAGTCATTACAGCAAAAAAGGCATGGCTTGAAGGTAATGGCTACCTCACAAGAGTGGTCTAAATCCAGATATTCTAAATTGAGCGATGAAAAGAAGATAGAAAAGGTCATTCTTTCCTCTAGATTTTGGGAGATTATAGCAGAAATTATAAAAGGTGTGAAACTACTTTATATTGTCCTCCATAAGTCCGATATGGACAAGCGTCCACAGATGCCGTATCTTAAATATATGCTGATTTTCAACAAGAGAGGAGGCCAGGAAAACATTCAAAGATGATTTTAAGGTCGACCAATACGTACGAATCATTGATCGTCGGACCGAAGTTTATATGGATCAAGATATCCATAATGCAAGTAAATTCATATTCAGAATAATTTAATTTATTATTATTTAGATAATAAAAAATCATACTAACAAAATTATGTTTTGCAGCGTATTATCTAAACCCGGCAATTCAATATTGATATGCTCTCGGAATGCAAAATAATTTCCTAACAACACTACGAAATGTTATATAACGGCTCTTGCCAAACACTACCGAAGCAACCGATACTCTTATAGAGGATCGATTATTTTGAGAAATAGTTGGTTCATTCTCCGACGTTGTAGTTGTATCGTGTCGTTACACTATGGATCCTGGTGAGGAAAAGTTATGCATATTGATTATTAATTATATTTAATGTTAATTATTTGTTATGCTAATAAAATCTTATTTATATCTTTTTGCAATCGAGTGGTGGCTACAATTTGGAGGGGATGCACCACATTTAAGGAAGGTTGTCGTTCGTGTTCTTTTACAAACAACAACATCTAGTGGTTGCGAACGTAATTGGTCAACGTTTGAATTGATTCATACGAAGGTCCGCAACAGACTCTCCTACAGATTGTTAGAGAAACTAGTATATGTCCATTATAACATGCGACTAAAATTACGATGTGCTGAGCTGGATAAGGAGCCAGAGGAACCAAATATTGATCCTATTGACCTTCAATTCTGCAATGAAGATTCAGAGCCAATGTTAGATTGGGTTGAAGCAGCAGAGAACCAAGAGGGTCCTCTACTTGATGAGTTGGGAGATCCTCAGCGTTCTTCACGTTTTATCACCGAGGCAATAGAAGAAGAAGAAGCATAACCCCAATAGGTGGAAAATCCCCCTCGATTACAACATGGTAGGAGTCAAACTACTCGAGGAACTATCGACACCCAACGGTCACACTCGTTTGCCCAACGTGGAAAGGCAAAGGGGAAGGCAGTAACATCAGTTGCATCATTGGAAAGAATCGAGTCGGGCGACGAGACACCTTCACAATCACATTCTCTTTCTCGCTCGGTCCAGAGACATGACAGTAACACGGACAATAGTGCCTCGACAGATGATGGCGGTGATGCCGGGCAGTCGTTGGTCTCGTCTACACAACTTGAGGGTGGTGAATGGACTGAGGAGCAATATTTTACACATGCCACTCAAGATTTAGATCATGGAACTCGACAATGTATTGGTCAAGTTTATGCACGGAAGGGAAAGGGGAAGGCAGTGGATGAATATGAACAAATGCGACAGAGCATACATGATATAGACACAGAAAGAGGCTTATTGTATTCACAGCCATCGTATTATGGAGAATCATACGGGCAACAATAGTATGGTGATAGTTGGTAATCCTTCTCTGAGCAACAGTATGATACAGAACAGCAGATCAGTAACGAAAGTAGAAGCTATGACATTCACCAATATATACCTCAAGAGTTGCCTCGAATAAATATGATTCATGACGATCAGTCTACGATCAGCACCACATTGATGCATCAATGGCATACGGTGTATCAATACACTATGTCATGGGATCAATTTCATGATTGGGTCCAACAAATGTATCATATTGATATGCAAATATATCGGATCGAGGACCCCGATCCACTACCCGTGGAGCCCCGTCGTTCATTTTGGTGGTAGAATGAACAATCAAGTATATCTACGTATGTGATTATTTAATTCATTTAAATTTTAGAGTTTATATTATAACAAAATAGTCTAATAATTCAATTGATTTTTCTATAGATATTTCAATCTATAACAGGCTGAAATACAAACCTCGAACAAGACTACCTCAAAGCCCGAAAAAGATATGTGATACTATTCTTACCTAATTTACATTGATTTTGCTAAACTTATACTATTACTATATTTATTTGTAACTTGAAAACCCTATCCTAACTTTTTTTTTTAATTTTCAGGTATTTTCGGAGGGTTAAATATATGAAATCAGATGTACCGCTCGGTACACCGTACCGTACCGTATCGAGCCTAGGTCGAAACATTGGTACGGTGCGGTAAGACAAACCTTGCTTCAAACATTCTAGGGCTTTCAGAATAGTAATTCCTTTCGCTTGGACAGCACTGCTTGTAGCACAAGCAACACATCCCACCAATCTGACCTCCTGATTGCTTGATCACATAGCTAATACGTACATTACACAAATCTTTATTACATGATCCATCACATTTGATATTGAAACTGTTATCATCGGTAGTATTAGTGTTCGGAAACCATAAGGAAGCTATACAGTAGAAAGATAAAATAAAACTATTTTCTGAACAAGGTGTATCGAATCATCGGATGATGATCGAGAGCGTAAAACTTAAAGTTACAAAATCACATAAAAAAGATGAGACGTTCTCACCTAGGAGAGCTCGTATATGCCCTAAGATGCATATCCTGATCCGATGAATGAAGGAGTTCTAGTAGTAATCAACATGATGGACAACAACAACGACGCACCTCCTCCTCGCTGAGGGTTCTCTCCTTGTGACAATGCACCACCACATAGCAATAGTAAACAAGAAGGGGTCGTCGACCTTCTTGTTGTCCTCTCACACCAAGAAGGGAGCTCACGGCAAGGGAGAGATGAGGAGGCCGACGGCTCTAAAGGTCCAGCTTATGATCATTTAAGCCCCACTCCTATTTATAAAAAGTCTTTTCATAAAAACCCTAATAGATCATTCTTAATGAGTATTGGATGTTCATTTAATGCTTAATGGGTATTTGATCATTATCCAATAATCCCTCTAAACTCCATACCCTATTAGATCTTACCAAATAGATCTATTAAAAAAGGGGCTTATTGGATATCCCACATCCAATCCTTTATTCATCGCATCGTCCACCTTATGTGTGTAACTCTCTAGGCTCAATATCGAGTTGGCTATGAGTTGCACCTATCAAAATCTCTTCTGACTCAGTAAATTATTATCCCCATAATAATTCTCTTAACTTATCAACTATAGATGTACTATGTCATTACGCCATAGTCACTAGATGGTACATGGGGATCTAATCCATTAGATCTATTTATCCTCAATTACTATGTATCTATAGTTCTTTATCTATCTAATATCCCAAAGACTATATACCGAGAATGATACTATTAGACCTATACGGAATCCATCCAAGTCTCACTCTTATCGGATTCTCTCAATCCGATTGACCTTGGATAGAGATTTGCTTAAGTAAGAACACATAGGATATTCTTCTCATGATACCGAGGGTGGATGATCCTATATTGATACCCAATTACCTTTGTAAGGTTGTCTATCATCCCCAATAACCGTCTATACTATATCTAAAACTTTCAGACCTATAAGTCCGGTATAAAAGAATGAAGTACTCAAACAAGATATCTTTAGTATCCTTGGTGTCTTAAGTCTAAGGACTAGATATACAACTAGGACTACATAATTGTTGTCTAATGATGAAGTATCATTAGTCATCCAACATTTAATAAGTGGATCATTTAGTGAACTCATTCTCAATTGAGCACCTACATTGGTCTGTCCGGTTATCTCGATGTCCTTCTTGAGTAACCTATGACTAGGAATATCTAGGATCTGTGTTTAAAGATAAATCAATCTCATTATCATAATCTCATTATGATTCAATTCTCATTGCACAGATCCAAAGACACCACAATATATTCATCATATAATATAAAATAAAAAATATTATTATTAATATTAATCAAAATAGATTATGCGGTGGATTACACGTGTCATCACTCACGTTGGCTTATAGGACACTTGTAATTAGTAATTAGAAATTATGCTCACACTTAGGCTTGGCAATCCATTCAAGTTTGTTGATGACCCTTAAGGAGGCACTAGTACCAACTACCATCCTCTTATATAGGGTCTCAACACTAATCTAACGATTAAGAAAATGATTTTCATTTTAGTTTACCTATAGAAGCCACAATATGTTCGCCACCACTACAAGAAACACTTTCTTATCAAACAAAAGGGGCTTCAATTTGTTCTTCCAGTAGTTTCGCTCAATACTCCCTGATAGCATTTGAGCAAACCTACGTTAGAATAGGATGTGTCATGCAAAGTCACTATAAATGTTGCATAACAGGCATAGCATAGTTTGCAAATACATGAAGCTAATAAAGTAATCTGAAGTAGGAAGTCTGTTCCAACACATCTTCTAAAGGAATATTTTGATCTTTATGTAAACATTAATTTTCCATATCACCTTCTAGCCAGGCCATTTATCCTGTATGGGTTGAATACTCTCTCTCAATAGGTGATTAGCATAATACAATTTATAGTAGTACAATTATTTGGAGTTGAGGCCCAAACTCATTTGCTATCATCGGAGTTCTTAATCAAGTACATTCTTAAAATCCTATTCATAAGTTCAGGATGAAATGCAACATTCAATATTCCATGGCACCAATCGTTTCTAGTTATCAAAGTTGCAATAGAAGAGAAAGAATAGACCAACTCCATATTAACAGAAGTTGGCCAGTGGCTCAAGGGGTAGCATCAATCCATGAGTCAAACCAAAAATTAGTTTATAAATCAAACCCAATGCACCTCTTAAATCCCAATTAGACTTTGCTTACTAACTTGCATATGTTGTTCCAATTCCATGGGCACCCCTAGGCTCTAGAGGAGGCTCGAGGAAACAAGAATTAATACTTTGGCTTTGGCACTTTCACCTAAAGACACTCCTCACTATTGAGAAGTGCAATAAGATGCTTAGTACATAGGATACTTTTAGCCAATCTTAAATCTCTAATCTTTAAACTTCCCTCCTACTTTGGGAAAAGTAACAGTTTATTATCCAATTAGATTGATCTTATTTTTATTTTTCTTATGGTTCCAAAAAAACCTCCGATTCTCTTCTCCCTCTTCTTCACCTCATGCTACAGCCCCTATTTGGGGTGTATGGACAGCAAGAAAAGGTAGCCCCCTCTTGATTGCATGGTGCACGCGAGAAAGAGATTTGGACGGTGATTTGAGAAGTGTTTTCGTAGCCCCTGCCATATGGATCACCACTAAAGAGGAGGATAGTTGACCTCCATCCTCTCCCATAGATATGTAGGTTTTCAGGGATATACGATCTCCCTAGGTAATACATCTTTCTTATATGTGTAGTTTTCAGTTTTATGAGTTTTTGCACACCAATCTTTGTATGACGATGAAACCTTATTTTTCTGTGGGAATTCTAAGATTTTTGTTTTTTGTTCTTCCGCTATGCATGTGATGTCGCCCTAGATTTCCCAACATTAACAACCTTAAACCCTTAATATTTGTGTTCATATTTTAAATATCATAAATTAGACTCATTCTTTTGAGTTACAATAAGAGTATGCATTTCAATATTCGAAATATTGAGCAGATACATCTTGTTTTGAGCCACACAAATATTTATTATAATCGAATTAGATTTTTTAATCTTTAATAGTGTATGAATCATCATTAAATATAATTGAATATCCATCACTCGTTAATTATTCAACACTCAACAAGTTACGTGACAAACTAGAAATAAAGAAAATATTTTAAAGATGTTTTACTTTGACTTATTTTCACCTTAATTATTCATTTTTCTTCTACTTGAATTTTTTTTGTTATCTTCAAGTCTAACTTTCAACTTGTTATTGAATCTTGGATTTTGATGATGAAGTCAATTGTCATTTGTTGATCTAATCTATATGTTGAGAAAAGTGTGCATGATTAACTACGATGGCAGTAAGATATGCAGTAGGTGTTATGTCGGAGTCAAGATCAAGATCACGTTGGGAGTTCGAGAGTTCATCGGAAGTCCGGACATTCATCGGAAGTTCTGCGGGAACCGACCGAGAAGTCTAGGAGCTTGCCATAGAAACTCGTCGGAACTCACCAAGAAGATCGTCGCGAAGTCCAGGAGCTTGCTGGGAGTCCGCCGGAGCATCGCTGTGAGTTCGTCGGATGTTCGTCGGAAGTACGCCAGAAGAAGCGATTGACACACCGGAACATGAATTACAGTAATCATATCTTAATTGTCATAGTTAGAGTGTAGATTAAGTTATGATTGTGAGATGATCCCACTAACTTAATTATGGGTCAATTGGGCCCTTAACAGACCTAAATTGGATCGAATGGAACAGCCCATTCGGCCCATGAATTCCTGGCCGGCGATGGCACCGCTTGGGAGACTCGGTCTCCCAGGAATTCTGGGCAGTGGTACCGCCCCTGTCAGGCGGTAGTACTGCCGAGAGTTATTGCTGCCAGTGGTGGTACCGCCCTGTCAAACGGTGGTACCTCCCAGTGTCAGATGACAAGCGGTAGTACCGCCCAGTAATGATAGTGGTACCACCAGGACCCCAGAAATCTGGGATTGGACACTTTTAAGCTCCATTTTTGAAGCCATTGGGGCCTATAAAAACCCTACCCTTTCCTGCATGAAAGAGAACGAAACCTAATGGCAAATCTTGAGTTCTTGAGCCTTAAAGTGTTGTATAAGCTAGAGTTCTCCTCCTCCTTTTCTAAGTGCTGAGATCATTCAAGAGAGGAGTGAAACTTGTAAGGGTTGTCTCCTAAGCCCGACAAAAGGAGAAAAGCTGTAAAAGGGTGGTTGATCTTCGCCTATTGAAGGAAGGTCTCTAGTGGACGCTAGTGATCTCGTTAGAGGAGAAAGCCGAAAGTGGATGTAGGTCACGTTCGACCGAACCACTCTAAAACTCGGTTTGCATTTACTTTGAGCAACTTTCTTTTAAAGAAAATTGCCTCTCCTCCTTACCGTACTTTAACTACGTCTACATACGCTTTGACGAAAACATCTTCCGAGATCGGCTTTAATTGTACGAAGACTTTACAAAACCGACGCTTTTCATTTGTGCAACTTACATTGCTACAAATCACCTTAGTCTTCTCTTGCATTTTCACTTAAGGTTTCAAGTTCAAATTCCTTCCGAAATGGATTGAGTTGAAATCATTCTCGTTGAATCGACTTTAATCGAAATAAGGTTCTTAAAATAGCGAAAGTTTTCCGCTACACTAATTCACGCCCCCCCTCCCCTTAGCGCACTCTTGATCCTAACACTTGTAAATTTCTTCAAGATCTCTAAATATTGATCTTATGCCTAACATACTATTAGAACATCTATTATCCAAAAATTAAATATTATTTACGATATCATTAACTTGTAAATGAGTCATATACAACTTACTATTTTTTTCATTTCCGGTAATCTACCTTTATGTTACCAAACTTTTTATAATAGTAACATTAAATTTTACTTTTATAGTTTTTCTAATAATAATTTGATTATTTTTGTTCATTATGCCTATGAAAGTATCATCTTCCTCTTTGTCTTCCATTTTCTCTATCATGAAATCCTCCTCTACTACTTTTTTTTCTAGTAATTTTTTTATCTCATTTTTCTAAGTAGAAGACTCCTTTTTGAAATATTTTTCTCTACTTTTTTTAAGTATCCCGTTCATTTATGTATTTGTAAGAACCTATTAGTTCATCAAATGAAAAAATAAATAAATCTTTTGACTATTCCAACAACATGATCAAATTTCAAGGTTAAATTTCTTAAAATTTTTACAATAATAATAAAATAATTATTAAGATGTTAATTATAATATTTTATTTGACAAATAATTTTAGTCACTTGAGAAAAAAATCTTATACCGATTCATTACTTTAATGAACAAAGATTTAAACTCACGACAAAGGGTTTAAAGTTTTATCATAATCACCGTCGATGAGCCTTGAAATTCATTTTGAAGTATCAACCAAGCTCGATTTGTAATTATAGCTACTATAATTCTTAAAAGATTATTCAATCTCTATTAAGTCCCAAAGATCTTAAGATTTGAATAGAAATTTTATATTGAGACTATAAAGTTTATAGAATTTACCAAGAAGATAAGAATAAAGGGTTGACACATAGGATTATCATTAAAACTATAATACATTGAACTTTTATTTTAAAAATATTTTCAAATACACACACCTTTGCTTCATGAATTATTATCATATTTATATAATCTAATGATAATTATCTCATCATCTCATATTATCCATAATTAAATTGGGTGTAGGAACTATCCCCATAATAATAAGTTCTTGGATCACTTAGGTCAAATAATTTAGAACATGATAAGAACTATATAAAATATGATAACTATCTAAAATAACTATTTATGAATTCAGTTTCAAATTTTGGATTTTATTTATCCGACAAATAGAAAAGGATGATATAGGACAGGAGACTACCGACACTAGAGAGTCTAAATGATACATACAAACAGAACAACTGTCTATAAACACTGTAATCATAGATAACCAACCTTATTGTGGAGTTGAGACTCGCCC